>JAUELK010272930.1:0-15457 GCA_031471215.1 Gastropteron pacificum | reverse complement strand
CAGGGTCTACTTACTGCTGAGAGAGATGGATCTTCCCAGAATGGTGAACGAGCTGTCCACTAGAGATTTGATATCGATCAAGCTATTCCGCTTGCGAAGACCTTTCAGGGTGTTGCAAAGGACGACAAGTAACAAGTGAGATACAGTAAGGCGGTCAAAGGGAAATGTGTGGTCAGTCAAGTCATCGTCATGAAATTGGCACCAGTCAGGGTTGGGTACAATACTGTGGTTACCCAATCATAGGTGACATAATTCTATTCTTCTTTTTTTTCCAAACACTCCAAAGACTAAAGATGCACGTCATGAGAAAATTCCATCAATCGAAAGACATGCCGAGCTGAAGAAATCCTGGATTAGAGTCATGAAAGCATCAATCACATATTCAATGATTAGAAAAATCAAGATGTTTCGAGTTAAAAGCTGCCACGGCATGGTCTGTATTATAATCAAATCTCCAGATAAAAGATGTCAAACGAGACAAATCTGAAAAAGAGTGGTCTGGTTATCAGAGATTACGAAAACAATGGTAGGAAGTTTCCGAATCATGAAGATTTTATTTTCAAAGACAGAAAACAATAAAATAGTCACACTGTGATGCAACACAGTGAATCATTTTTCAAACAATAATTCATGTAAAGATGAGGATGAGCGAAAGAATGAAAATGAAATGGAAAAAAGGTCAAATAACTTTCATACAGTAAAGACTGTCAACTGATGACATTTTGAGTACAGATAATGTTGTACAAAGAGAAAATCCCTCAGATATGACCAGACGAAAAAAGGTCAAATAACATTAAAAAATAGTTAAAGACTGTCGACTGATAACATTTTTTGGAACACAGATAATGTTGAACAAAGAGAAAATCCCTTAGATACGACCAAACGAAAAAGGTCAAATAACTTTTTTAAATAGCCAAAGACTGTCAACTGATGACATTTTGAGTACAGATAATGTTGTACAAAGAGAAAATCCCTCAGATACGACCAGACTAACTACTGTGTCAAGCCACCGCATCCAGTGAGTCTGTCCATCAAATTGACCCAAATCACACACACCCACATCTACTACGACCACTAGCTGAAACCCTCCCGTCACCAAAAACTAAACCATCACCAAATTTTACTACACAATAAAACAAAAACATGATTGTTTCACTCCTTCTATCTAACTCTCTTTGAGCTTGACTTAATTATTTTTTAATGTTTGCTCCGGTTGCTTTTTCTCTTACACTTAAATTGAAACAAATAACAGTTTTACTTCTTCCTTTGTTTCTTGTATTTATTTCTTTTTTTTTTGGGGGGGGGGTTAATTGATACAAATTTCCCTGTGATGATTCCTCTAGTGATCTGTGCAATGTCTCTATCATAAGACAGAGAGTGACTGAGGTTTGAGAGTTTATGACGAATAGAACACTTTGAAAAAAGACTGCCTGTTACTGTTACATCCATTCTATGAATAACGAGAGAGGGGGGGGGGGGGGGATGGTTTGATTTATCATCGAGATCACTCAAACAATCAATAGTAATTTTTATTTTTTTTAGGTAATGTTTGAAAGAATGAATGAAAAGAAAATGGTATGAAGATAGACTGTCTTTCATTCAATCAACAAAAATGAATATCCCCCACCCCCCCAAAACAAAAAAACAAAAACAACTAGGGTCCCTGTATGCTTACCTGGTTGCAATAGGTTGGGGTCGGGTGCTTTGTTGCTTTCATGGCCTTCCTCTGCCTCCTGGTAGCTCAACAGGTGAGACCACACGGAGGATTTGCCCTGTGGAGGAATGGACCAGAAACATCAACGTCCCATTCAATATTACACTACGGTGTTGAACTTTGTGATTCAATTTGACTGATCATTTTCGTTGTGTGTATTTGTCATCAATTAATGAGCTATCCTGATAGATTGTTGTGGTTTTTTTCAGAATTTATATAAGTAAGAGGCAAACTTTGAACTTCAAAGCAGATCTCCTCCGTTACTGCTGCACCAACATGGATGCGTATTTCACCAAAGTTCCTCTTACGCTCTGCTTTGTGTAATGAGAATAAGTGACCATTTTACAACAATTTGTAAACAATTCAACTGTGTGCATGACAAGGTGACGACATCGTCTGAATTCCTATATTCCAACTTTTTTTCAATCGGCGAAATATAATCAACTATCATTTTTCCTGTTTGTTGCCTGAGTGCTTCTGTGTTGTCAAGGAAGTGGAGTTAAGTTCAAGTTCTGTCTGGGATTTATCCTTATCTTTTTCAAACTCCTTTGTTTCTCTTTGGCTTCTGGAAACAGTTAGTCTAATCTTCTAATCTCTTGAGTAGAAATTTCTAAGAACTAATAGAATGCATTAAGCTTAGAGGTCTTTACCTTTTTGGTCTGCAGGCCGTGGGACCAGATCCTCTCCAGCAGGTCACACAGACTGGCTATCAGGGTGTTTTCCTCCACGCCTGTGATGCTGGCCTCATTGTGACCTAGCTCCACGGCCTCCTGGCCCATCTTCTCCACCAGGATACGCTTGGTCTGCCAGGGGCACACCAGGAAGGGAAGTTTAAGTATTGAGTTGAATTACAATACACCCCTAGCAATACAGGTAAATTACATAGCGCTTTGATCTATCCAGGGAAAGCGCATTACAAATTCTCTTATGATTATAAAAGAGGTGTGGCCTACATTTCAATGCCCATAGGGGTGGACAGCCATATAAACTGCACACACATCCCATGCCCAAAATTCTCCAGTTTCCATGGGTGATACAGACTCTGAGAATTGAAAATGTTTGACCACAACAACACACTGAAAATGTACGATGTTATCAAATTTCCTTCACTAAAAAGACCCTCTGTTCCTGTACATGATAGTACCGCTGTATCGGCATCTCATTATGAGTTGACAAATTCGCATCATCCATACATTCAATATACAGAAAGTAAAGTGTATGAAAAACAGACATGAGTAATGAGAGAACGGAATGCTGTCCAAGACGGAAAGTAACACCCCATGAAATGTCACAGGACAGAAAAGTAACAGCCATGAAATGCCGCCGGACAGCAAAGTGAAACCCATGAAATGTTACAGGATGGAAAGGTAACAGGCATGGACGTCACAGGACAGAAAAGCAACAGCCATGAAATGTCACATAACAAAAAAGTGACACCCACGAAACATCACGGGATATAAAAGTGAAACCCATGAAACATCACAGGACAGAAAAGTGACACTCACGAAACATCACAGGACAGAAAAGTAACACACCATGAACGTCACAGGATGGAAAAGTACGAGCCATGGACGTCACACACAGCTAAAACTGCTCACCTTAGTTTTACATTCCTTCAGTAAAGTCTCCACAAACTTCCAGTTGGTCTGTGCCACGCCCACCTTGGTCATGTCGGAAATGTGAGTCTGCTTAACTCGCTTGTATTGCTGAGGGCAGAACAAAACACCAGAACATGAGAAATTTCAGAACAATTGATCTACGCATATGGAAAGTCTTTTTTATCACATTGGCGTTTCAAATTGCTGAGGGCATAACAAAACACCAGAACATGAGAGGTCTCAGACAAATTGATCTACGCATATTGGATGTCTTATCACATTGACATTTATAAATCATGAGAGCTATTTAGTAAGGGCATCTAGAGTGTGCAAACTCCCCAGAACATAGAATCTAAATGCAGAAGCACACCTCACTTGTCTAACAAGCAGTTTTGACGAAGGACATAATAAAAGCTTACATAATTCAAACACTACCATCAAACTTGGACTTCAAACCTGATTGATTTGCTGATGCAAATGCTTCTAATTTGCTGATAACAAGCAGAATTTACCTATTCCTTTAGTCTATAAACAAGTAAACAGAAGGAATAATTGCTCTGATCTTCAGGACGGTTTAAGCTTTAAACATCATCAAAGGCATTTAGAATGCTAGAGTGATCAGCTGCAAGTAAAAGTCATGAGCAATTTAATTAGATTACATTTCTGCTGCTGTTCAATGGATATAGTAATGTACATTGTAATTCAAATGGTGATGGTTGTGATAACATATGGCCTACAAAGAGAATGTTCTAGTAAGTTATATCAATACATAGCTCTAGTAAAGAATTGCCCTCCACCAAAACAAACAAATAATTCTGTAATTTTCCCAGTAAGTAGAAATACTTCTTATAAGAGTTAGATGTTATTCATCCGAGGTACCGTAAATGTTTTCTTCGTCAGCATGTCAAAATCTTTCGCTGTGACTGTGATTTCTGCAATCAGATAGTCCCCATCTTTTGTTGTTTTACATATTGCAAGAATTACGAATAGCATAACAAAAATGGAGAAAAATTGAAAGCTAGTGAAAGCTAGAAGACATTTTTCAAGAAAGTTTCTCCATTTTCTTAGCAGCCTTTTCGTCTGTCTACTGAAAGCAGTCTAAACATTCTGTGTTTGATTCTAGGGCTGACTAAGTAACACGTATTTTCAAGGAAGGACTCATTGCCAGAAATTGCCATATATACAGTAAAATCGAATTGGCTACTCATCAGGTAACTTTCACGACTGAATCAAAACTTTTATTTCACACCACCAAGTGTACTCTAGGAAAAAGAACCATATAACTATTTTCTTACTAAACCCAGGTGGTCAGTCAACAGGTACCAAACAAAACAAATAATAATAACCTTAGACAGCTATCTATCAATCTCTAAGAACTGGATGGCACTTTGTGTGTGCTCATATGTTATGGGGGGCCAGGGGATGGGCGGGAAAGGGAGCAGTTCAAGCTGTCAAGTTAGTTGTGCATGTCATGTTGTGTGTATCTCCATGGCAACCACATCAACATCAAACTGTTTTATTTGTAACACACACATTAACACCCAGTGGGGAAAGTGCGCGTTATAAATACACTTATTATTATTATTTATTAAAAAGCAGGTTATTTCTTTAGTTAGAGTTCAGCCATGTTTGTGCACCCATTTTCTATTATCAGACACAACTTCACTCTGCTATATTCTTGTAGTAAATAACAAGAGGTTTTTTTTCCCCTGTGTGTGCGTGTGTTGGGGGAGGTCAGCGTTGTGGGTTTTAAATCATTCCAGCTTTGGTTCTTACTTCTGTGTGTATTGTATCATTCACGTTACAAACCCAACAATTTGTTAGTGTGCAACAAATACTGTGATTGTTGAAACATAGCTTTAAAAACACAATCTTTCTTTAAGTCTTTAAAATACATTCCTTGATCTGCTGATCTAAAAACAAAATGTGGCATATATCTGGTAAATACCAATATCACAGTAAAATTCGCTTTCCAAGAACTGCTTGCTAAAGAGTCATTGAAAACAAAAAAGGATGTGAAAACAATTTTATAACAAGATCTGAGAATAAAATGAAAAAGCAAAAATCTGAGAAAGAAAGAAAAAGAAAATGAAAAAAAAAGAAAAAAAAAAGGAAGAAAAGTAGAGAAGAAAAGAACAAAGCAGCAGTAAGTACTGTACTACTTTGTAAATATTTCGAATTATCAATGAGTTGTTCAATTATTTGAATGCTGAATACATAACATGATCTAAGAATGAAATTCAAAAGGGGAACAAATGAAGCAAAAAAAAAAATAAACATTAAGTTTTGCTACCAATAAGTACCATACTACTGTGTATGTAAAGAATTGGTCATGTTGAAGAATTTGCCCACAGCACAAAACTCAAAACCAAGTGATGGTAGCCTTGTCTACTACTACAACAGCTTACCCTCCTCTTTGCCTTGAAAACATAGATGTGATAAATGATATCATAAGCAGGTTCAAATAGCAGTGTATAAAGCATGGATATAATATTGATATTGCATGAATGTAAGCGGGTTTAAATAGCCGTCTAGTAAAAGAACAATAGGAAGAGATTAAAGGAAAGAATAGGCTATAGTGGTGAATAAGAAATCTCATTATATTATAATGTCCTTTTTTTAACAAATTAAATGTAATTAATTTCATGACAGTGGACTTTCATTTTGTCTTTCTTAGGTGAAACTTTTGTGAAAACTTATTTGAGCAAATGGAAAACGAATATGTAGGCTAAAAACTTTTGAGTCCAATATTATGATAGGCCCACTTCCTCTCAGCATTTCATCAAAAATTAAATACTGCTGACAAACTTAACTGGAAAGAGAAAGAAACCTTCAAGGCATATTCTTGATACAGAATGATCTGATTTTTGTTTAAGTTTGCATTTACACCCTTAGCGACACTTTTCTAGATCATATAAGAGTGGGACCTACGTTTTAACATCTCTGATAGGACAGGTAGAATGATCTGAGAGTGCTGAGCGAATATCATTCCAGATATTTTAGAACCAGAAAGATAGGGGGGAAAAGATTTTGTAAATTCTGTAATACGAGTAAGCTCATTTACACTGCTAAGACTAAGACTAAGAAGCACGAACTGTTGGCTAAAAAGTTATAGTTCAATCTCTAAAAGCCTTATTACTCTCCCCATCCTCAATTTCCATAGTATATTCATGTTGTATATTCTACATAATGTATATGTACATGTACTTGGGTCCATCTATGAATTAATTTATCTACTATCAAAGCCTTTATTAGCCTTCATTGAAAAACAGAAAACGATGTATCAAAGGAAAGGTTAGATCCTTCTATTCAGGGAGAAAGAAAAACAAAATCTTCAAGACAAATGACTGATCTTTCAGCAATTCTAATGCGAATTGAGCATTCATGTGAATGGAAATGCGCAATATAAGTGCGATATATTACTTTCATTATTAATCAAGGGTTGAATTGTAGACAGGGACACGAAAATGTATCTTACAGCAAAAGCCTACTATATAATGTGGCATTCAAATAGTCTTTATGAACTACTTGACACAGAGTCGTTATCATTATAATTAATGTAAACTCATTAATTTAAATGAATGGATTGAGAATACCAAAGCTGCTACTGTCCCATCTGTTTAAATAATGTAATGAGTTAAAAAATGTAATTGTTATATTGTAATGCACCCTTCATGCAATATGAGAAAGGGAAAAAAAGCAGGAAGAAGAAGCATAAGCTCTGAAAAAAAGGAAATAATTATGTCCCATGTTACAGCATATAGAGCAAAGTGTGGTTTTCCCCCAACCAAAGAGTGTGATGAGGTTACAGGTGTACTTACAAGCCATAGCTTGCCAGGCTTTTCTCTTTGTTCAGTCTTGAGGAGCAAAAGAATACAAACAAAAACAGGCAAATACAGTGAGAGCAAACCAAGGCTTCCAGGCAAGGAACACTGTTTGGTCAACATTCAAATAAATCATAAATGGCATGCCTTGAAAGTGATCATAATAATGAAGAAACAAAACAAAAATTATGAAAAAAGTGTATCATGTCTTTGAATGATGAATTTGTGCAAGATAGATAAAACAAAACAATATTTGAGTAGTCAACTGGAAGCAAATGAAAATAAACTGAAAAAAAGGAGACGCTGTTTTTTTTTCAAAAAACAATAAAACCTTTGAAATATGACAAGAAGCTTTCTAAATCATCACCAAATTCTTTTGCCACAGTGACAGCAATACCAACAAAAAAGTTGTTTTTAAGTAAAGTTTCTTATTATGCTGTTTTATTATTGAAGATCAAACTAGCTAAAACTGCTTCTGATAAAACAATCTTGCATTCATAATAAGAGGAAAAGGAGGGGTGGAGAAAGAAAAAAAAAAAGTTAAAATGACACAAATATGATGATGAAAGTTGGTTAATGTCAAACATAGACAACATTCAATGAGGCATTCCGAGGCATTCACTGTGACGATGAACACTGAAGGGCAAATGTTGAAAGATGCACAAGAGGGTGAGAATCAAGAGGCACATTGACAGAAACCAGGGAGTGACAGGAGTAACACACACATCAATGGACTTGTTGACGGTTCATTCTATGCATGCCCCACACAGAGAATCAGTGAAAGAATTCAATAAGAAAAAAAAACCTAAGAAAAAACTGTTACTATCATTGACTTACTGCCTACCACACCACATACTGCCTTACATTCTAAAAAAAAGAAGGTTGAATTTTAACATACGTTACATAATAACAATCAACAAAATTTAAAAAAAAAAGATTACTTCATTTAGCAAACACAATAATAGAAAAAAGAGCTATCAAAATCAAATGATATGCACCAACTCCAATAATATTTATAAAAAAAAAAGAATTGTGTACATCAGAGACTTTGAATTATCATTTCAAAGAAAAAAGTAACATGACAAATAAAAGAAAGCATATGTTAAAACAACACCAAAATAAGACATTTACAAAATTGAAAATTGTGTATTTCTAAAAATAAAATAACAAAGTGCAACATGACATTCATGAAAAAAACAACAACTGTGAAAGAGAAGAAAAAAAAATGTTTTTGTACAACAACAATGTGAACCAACAAACAAATCATAAGCCCGACAAAACAACGATGAGATCAAGAAGCACTCCCTGTGTGACAAAGTGACAATGGTGAGGCAACCACACAACGGACATCAAACGTTACCTCAGCAGTGTCTGGGTCAAGGTTGGCTTGAAGATGTTCCTTGTGCTGCATCTGGCGCTCCTTACGCCTCCACTTAGCGTTGTCACGGAACTTGGACCTACGAATAATAATAATAATAATAATAATAATAATAATAATAATAATAATAATAACAAATGTATATGGCACCAGAATCCACCACGAGTGCTCGATGGCGCTTGACAAAGTCTTAAAACAGAACAACTTTCCACGCTTCACACTCAGGAGATGCAGACATTCTATTCATATTCTTCAGCAATTTGTATGATACACTATTGGAGATTATATGCATTATAACCATTAGTACATAGGTCCCCTCTCTTGCATGTTCTGATTGTGTCCATAAGGGGTGTAAGGCGGAAACATTTTTTCTTAATCTCTATTTCTGTTTTTCTTTTGGCTTTGAGTGTGAGAAATTGAATATTTCAGCAATATATACCTTACTAACACACATATATTTGTCTATACTTTTACTATACCATCATTGCCAAGTTCTATGTTTTTTAAAAAGAGAGAGAGAAGTGAAATAATAGTAATGATAAATGCATTTCTAGCACACCCTTTCCCCACTGTGTGGGCTCAAAGCACACAATAGTAATATTACAACTAGTAAATGTACTACAAATACAATGGCACACACATCAAACTTAGCCCAAAACTCATTCGATCAAACTACTACAAAATCAAGACGAAAAAGCAACAACATTCTCATCAAACCACTGATAACATATCACCATTGAGAACAATACTTAGTCAAAATACTTTGTGAACAGATATGTTTTCAACTTCTTCTTGAATACATGTAAGCATGTTTGGTACCTAAGTTCCTCGGGGAGGGTATTCCACACAGATGTACCATAGAAGAAAAATGCTCTCTCTCCATATTTTTTCTATGAGACTCTTGGTGTAACGAGGTAATTAGACTTGCTCGATCTTAAAGAGCGTGATGGAGCATGGCGCAAGTAGTTCTTGTATATAGCGAGGAGAGTCTTTGCTAATACTTTTGAAACAGATCAGTGCTAACTTGTACCCAATCCTTGCTCTGATTGGGAGCCAATGAAGCTTTTTTAATAGAGGGGTAACATGATGACATTTTGGTTGCCTAAAAATGTTGCTTTGGACACGTTATTTTGATAGTTTGTTCTCGGTAAGACCAGCAAACAACAAGTTAAAATAGTCCAGGTGTGAGAGAATAAATGTGGATGCAGGCTTCTTTAGTGCATCATTGTCAAGGTATGGTCATAATTGTGCAATTCTTCTTGTTTCAAGGTGAAGAGAACATTAAAACTGTATGAAAAAAAGAATATATAGGAGGAGACAAAAGTGAAGGAAAAAAAAACACAGATTGATGCATAACTGATCCCAACAATGCGACTCACTTTGAATTTGCTGGCTCCGAGTTCAACAGTTCTTTGTTCAACAAGGGGAACACACCAGCAGCGTATTTGGTGTCGCTGGCAATTTCATGGGGCTTGCTGGCTTCATAGTCTATCTGCTTTGCTCTCTTCTCTATCGATTGCTCTGAAGTACAGGTGGGAACAGTAATCAATGTCTTGCAAGGTTTACTTTTGTAGTTGTAATTGTGAATGTTTGCTTTCTTTGCCTTGAAAATGAGGAAAACATTAAGAACATACAGAGGATCAACCTTAAATTTGTATCCTTATTAAAAATTCATCAACTGTAAACAAGACAATTCTTAAAAAGCACAAGTATTTGGTCAAAGAGAATAAAATGATTTTCTTTTTTTTAAGGGGGAAAGGAGAATAGGAGTATGACCTAATGATCAATGCAGCCCTAGCCACTTAGCTTCATGTTTAACATTAAAGTCATGTGACATGCAACACAATTTTCATAGATTCTTGTGATGAGCTTATACTCATGAGATACATGAAGAGAACTGGGTGGAAGAAACCATGAAGATAATTACATCTGGAAAAAACAAAGAACTTTTGTTGCAGGTAGGCACTAAAGGTGATTAATTATAAAAATATCATTAAAAAATATGAACAACCAAACAAACAAAAAAGAAAGAAAAAAACAATACAATTAAAGAGAAAATAAACTAAAAACAATTTCTCACCACTCTCCTCAATGGTGTTGCAGGTGTTGTAGGTGATGATCCTGGGCTCTCCGGTGGAGGAAGAGTTCAAGACATGGATCCGCTGGTCAAAGAGCTGCAGCGCAGGTTCTGGCTCCTCCCATTGGGCCAAGATCTTATTGTCCATGAGGGAGGTGAACATCTGCGTCTCGGTGAAGGCAGACAAGAAAGGCAGATTGGCGTCTGGCTGGTCGCTGAGGAAGGCCGCCTTGTCGAAGGTGTGCATGGTCTCACGGTTGCTCAGCCAAGACTCCAGGTCCTGGGCGGGCAGGATGACAAAGTTCTCGTACGAGGCAAACATGTGCACAAAGCAGTTGAGGAAGATTTCTCGCACCGCGTTGTTGAATTTGAGGTGGTTGAGTTCACTGGCAGGCATGCCGGCTTCGTCTTCCAACGCCGCTTGCTGCTGCTGTGTCTCGGACTGCGCCAGGCTGGGCTGGGGACCTGTCGAAGAAGATTTGTTTGAAGAGGAGGCGGGTGAGGCGGCGGCAGCCCTGGAGTCATCTAGAACAATGTCTTCTATAGAGTCCCAGACACCCGTCTGTTTGGCCAGGCTGGAGATCTTCTTCCAAGCCTCACTTTGCTGTAGTACGTCTTTTCTCTTGGGAGAGTTTGGCCAACTTCCAGTCGTGGTGCGGGTGCGGTCCTCCGCTCGGAGTGCGTCAGACTTGGCCAGTGCTGCCGAGGGCTCTCTGCGAGGGGTGTTGGGCTGGCTGCGGGTGCGCTCCGCACCAAAGAGGTTCTGGTACTTGTTGAGGACCTGTGTCAGCTCAGGCTTGAGGTCGCCCTGGTATGGAAACATGGGCAGCCCCTCCGGCACCTCCAGGCGTTCTTTCGGGTCGTCAATGTCCACAAAGCACATGTTGGCCTGATGGTGTGGACGGGAGATAGAGAGAGAGAGAGAGAGAGAGAGAGAGATCAAAACCTTGGATCAACCAAATTTCATTCTTGGTGATTCTAGCACTGGCAAAATTAGCTGAATACTGTTGTGACTAACACCATGTCGACAGATACTTTGAAAATGTTTCTCAAATAATATAGTGAAGAGCGAACAAGGCATCTAAAACATTCTCTTTCTTTTTCTCACTCTTTACAAACATGACCTTGTTGAAACAAAACCGAAAATGTTGACATGTTGACCCAGGCAGAACTAACCTTATCTACATCCACTCAGTAAGTTCGAAGAAGACAGATAGATTTGGACTAAATATACAGAAGAGGACAAGTTGTGACGAATAGCTATTTAATCGGTTATTTGTCATGATACGACTTATATGACACACAAATAGAGAGTACCATTTCTCCTTGTATTTAGAAGCCTCAGGCTACTTCCATTTATTCATTACATACTGTAAGAATATGGCCTAACCTTGTATTATATGTTCATATTACGTTGCCAGTATTTGTTATCACAACCGTTGTTATTCATATCCTTCTCCAGATTGTCTTCATCATTGTAATCTTTAAGGACAATAAAGAGATTTACTTCTAAACTCAATCAAGACTTGAGAAGTTATTCTTCACATACAGCGTCTTTAGAGCATGATAGCATGGATTTGTGCATTCAATAAATGAGTTGATCCATTACATACAGCATCTTTAGAGCATGATAGCATGGATTTGTGCATTCAATAAATGACTTCATCCTCATCCCTTCTCCCAGCCTGTTACCTCGGAGGGCAGGGTGAGCTGTGACTTGTCCATGTTGCTGGTGCGGCACAGCCCCATGATGTAGGGCACGGGGGCATCCAGGAAGTGCTGCATGGAGGCGGGCAGGATGGGCACGTACACCAGCAGCCACTGGAAGGGGAACAGCAAGGCCGAGATGCCTTCTGCCACCAGCATCAGGCGTTGGTAACCTGTGGAGGAATTGTGAGAATAGAAGGTTAGGTTCAGATTTACCAACATATCCTCCAGAACTGCCTACGCTTCACGACATTAAGGACCACAGTTTGGCCAAACCCCACCAGTCTACACCAGAAATTAGAAGGATCCCTCGATGATCTACAGAAAACCCTACTTTTCATAGAGGGCACCATCCTGAGAGTTTGAACTACACCTGTCATCAAGAACAAAGAAGAAAATTTACCTCAAATTTGAGTCAAAATGAAAATCATGAGTAGCAGAGAGTAGAGAAAAAAGGAGAAAACTGACTGCCACGGTCTTGATAGTTCCCGAACAGACAAAGAATCGAAGTGACTATAGGTATATAAGTATAATGAAAATCTATACATCTTAGTGGATCCTCTATTAACATTTCAATGAAAGCATAAAGCAGAGACAACAGAAAGTGTGATATTGAACTCATTTCTAACCTTTGAATGCACATTGAGTTCATGCGCTTGATCTTCAAGCGAACAACCCGGGTTCGAATACCTTAGGGAGAGATCCTGGACATGGATCATGTGAGCATTCTCTATAGATGTCCGTCCCCTGCCTATCGGAGATGGACGTTGTTGTTGTTGCGATCAGGCACAAGTTATGAGTTCACTCTTCATATGGTCAAAAGGACCTATAGAGCCATGGACCCCTCCGGACCAGGAGATGGACGTTATAATGAAGGTTCCTCCTCTTTTATGACCTATTTGTGTCACTAGGGGAGTAAATTCATCGCACTGGGACTGCACAGCGTAGAGGCGCGTCCCCTGGGTGGCGGATAGGGGTAGCACCCAAAGGTGCCGTGGACCAACGCAGTCTAAAGGAAGGACACCCCGACAGAAAACCCTGGCCCTCCAAGTCTGGGGGTTGGGCAGAAGGCTAACAACCTACTCGCAGAAAACCAACATTGCTACAGAAACTATGTAGGGGAGTAAAACTGAAAGCTCAAAAGAAATGATAAAAGCTAAATTTTATTTCTATAGTGCCTTCTATCTAAAATGCTCTAGGCGCTTATGATGCTACCCACTTGATGAGTAGAAGAGGATCTGATGTTCCAGAAGAACGCACTTGAAGACCTCCACGACATTGTCCACACCTAGGAGCTTGAACATATCATAGAGGGACAAGTCCAGGATGGGGAGCTCTCCTTGGTCTGAGGATACAGCAGGCAGAATATTATGTTACGTAAACCTAACATTTACCTAACATAGCGCTCTACAGGAAGCTCAAAATGCTTTACAGCCACTACTACCCTGACAGACCTGATGCATTCCAGAGCCTTCTCAACCTCCTGGGAGGCATGCTGGTAGTGCTGCCTTGGTCAGCGCATGTCGCTCATACCAACATACTAACAAGATCTTTCACTGTCTATAGTTGAGTACCCATTTATCACCTGGATGAGGTGAGAAAGTCGTGACAAAATACTTTTTACAGGAGTACTCCTGGTGTCTCCTGGTGTTGGATATGAAAATACTCTCAAATCCAAATCGACTTGGCATGTTCTGGATTCAAACCCCGGACCTTTCACTCGAGAGGCCAACACTCTGACCACTAGTTCATAGAAAACAGTTTGGATCGGTAATACAATGTATCACACACAAGAGTATACAACGTGAAAAAGGAAGAGGAAGACACACTGACTATCAAGCATTACTTCCGAAACTTGAATTTGTCATATGGCAATAAAATGGTATAACACCTGTGATACATATTTTCAAAAATACTTCAGGTCAGAAGTTTGAAATGAGAAATTAATCCTGAATATGAATGACATGGACAACCATTCCTTTGAATTTTTCAGGAAGAAGAACCTCTCCGACATATCTTGTTGAAAACAAAATCAATAAATAAGGTTTAAAAGGAGTGGCTGTATCTCAGCTCTTGAACACATTGTGTTTTAATATCCTCAAAGGCATTACAGACTGAGTCACATTGCGCGATTGCCAAAGTCCTCTGTATATGAGGCTGCAGTCATAATTGGAAGAAGTAACAAAGCAGTGATGTGTTTTTTAACATAATCTTACTTGGCCTCAGGACAAAGATGGGGTTGGAGCAAGCATGAAATTTCATACTGCGGCCAACTGGAGGAAGCGGTACTTCATAAATCAGATTGAACACATAGGAATCCAAGGTCAGCAGCTCTTTCTGGGCGGGCTTTTGGGATGCTTCATACAACTGTTGCAAGAATTGCTGGCATGACCTGTATAGAAGAAGGAGTAATAATGACAATCGATAACATTTATATAGCCCTCTTCCTCACTCTACAGCAAGCTCAAAGCGCTTTACAGCCACTATTACCCCGACAGACCTGATTCATTCCAGAGCCTCTCAACCTCCTGGGAGGCATACTGGTAGTGCAGCCTTGGACGCACCCAGAGCTTATACCAACATACTAACAAGATCTTTCACTGTCTAGTCGGGTACCCATTTTAACAAGTTCAACATGATACACGTTGAGAAGATATGATCATATCACCTTAAATTTTGTCTATTCATGTGCATTACTTCCATCTTCGCTAGACCTAATCTGATTCATTCTGTCTGCATGCTATCTTTATTTAGATACTTCATGAAATATCAACAATACTGTGCAATTCAATCCTCAGGACTACATTCATGATGGCTAGATGAAAAGTGATGATGTCATTTTCTTCTATGTGCAATGCGACTTTTAAAAATAAATGCTTTCACTAGTCGGAGTCTACACAACTGTTTACAGCTTGAATGAGTGTCTCAGTAACAACTTACAACACTACTCTGTTGCCATTTGTTTTACAAGGAATCAAGGGGCATAGAGAGTAAGTGAACAACTTCCATCCATCCATGTATGTCATGTCCTCAGAGGTCGACGTGAAATGACCTTCTCTCCGTTCCGGTTCTTTGCCTCCACGTGCATTCTCTCATTGTGCGTCTTGTCCAAGTCTTGATGTCATCCACCCATGTTGCTTGTGGTCTGCCTCTCTTGCG
>JAUELK010272820.1:0-15466 GCA_031471215.1 Gastropteron pacificum | reverse complement strand
AGCTCCAGCTACCCAGTGAGGAAGAGATGAATGCGGACACAGAGAGAGATTACCAGGCCAGGCTTTCGGACGGTCTGCTCCATAGGTACGCCCATGTGATGGGGGATCGTCAGTTTCCGTACAACAACGAGCTCCGGGAAGCCATCGGCGCAGACCCCATGTCCCCCGTGGTGGAGAACACGTACCGCACATCGCACAACATGCGCCACACTGACCTCATAGGCTACAAGGAGAAAAACTATGTCGTCAACGCAGATGGATCTTTTGACATTTTCGATCTCTGAGGCATTAGCTCTTAATTTTAGATTGCTGAGACATTAGCTCATAATTTTAGATCTCTGAGGCATTAGCTCGTAATTTTAGATCTCTGAGGCATTAGCTCTTAATTTTAGATTGCTGAGGCATTAGCGACCTCATAGGCTATAAGGAAGAAAAGTGTGTCATCAGCGTAGATGGATCTTTGGACATTTTAGATCTCTGAGACATTAGCTCTTAATTTTAGATCTCTGAGACATCAGCTCTTAATTTTAGATCTCTGAGACATTAGCTCCTAATTTTAGATCTCTGAGGCATCAGCTCTTAATTTTAGATTGCTGAGGCATTAGCTCTTAATTTTAGATTGCTGAGGCATTAGCTCTTAATTTTAGATTGCTGAGACATTAGCTCTTAATTTTAGATTGCTGAGGCATTAGCTCTTAATTTTAGATCTCTGAGGCATTAGCTCTTATTTTTAGATTGCTGAGGCATCAATTCTTAATTTTAGATCTCTGAGGCATTAGCTCTTAATTTTAGATCTATGAGGCATTAGCTCTTAATTTTAGATCTCTGAGACATTAGCTCTTAATTTTAGATTGCTGAGGCATTAGCGACCTCATAGGCTACAAGGAGAAAAAGTATGTCGTCAGCGTGGATGGATCTTTGGACATTTTAGATCTCTGAGACATTAGCTCTTAATTTGACCGGTATCTAGAAGGCCTTTATATTCCTCGCTCTAGAATCAAAGATGTTATTATTATGATGAGAAAAGGAAATTCCACACTGCTGTTCCAAGGTTTTTCGTTTGCTTCCTTTAAAGAAATAAAATAAAGGGTTTGAATGTGACCCTGTCCCCCTACCCTCCCCCTATTCCTTCCACTGCCATCTTGCATATCATCATCTGGCTCTTCTTACTTCTGAAAAATAAATTTGCTCATTTTTTTCTTACAGAAATCAGATGTTAGAACTCAATGTCTAATTCAAAATTTGTCACAAGTTTTGATTTTAACAAATTGATGGTTATTTTAAAACGAGAATCAGTGTTAGAGACTAATCAATTATTCGCTAGAAAACTTGATCAAAATAGACATGTATATTCAACTCGCATTAGGATCTTAATGATTCACATTAAGATTATTCAAGGTAAGATGAACCATGGTGATGAATTTCAAACGTTTTCGTTAAGAATGAAGAGAGGGGGAGAGTGGGTTGGGACGAACAGTTGCAGTGTGATTTTTACAAACTTCGATGATCAAACTAAGCCTAGTGGAGTTTCCTGTATAGATCTTCTTCTTTTTTTCCATCCCAATTTCCTCCACAAAGTTTGGATCTATGTAACTATACACCAAACCTCCAGAGAAACTGGTTATTTGTTTCCTCATCCAAACTGGCTTGTACATGTTGTTTGTTGTTTGAGTTTGTTCCGTTATTTTGTTGTTTTTTGTTTGTTTTTTTTGCTGACGGTTTTTGAAACCACTCCTGCCCACCTTTCCAATCCAAGTTTTTATAGGATTCATCGTGTTGTGAAAGTGTTAGTAAGATACATGATGTACGAATGTTTGTTGTTATATTACTATGGCAACACATTTTTCCTCAGGCGGATATAATTCAACATTTTTTCTTCTCCCATAAATCTGAGTGTCCATCACTCAGAAGTTCTATACAGTTTGTACTTGCAGACTTAAAGTGTTCTTGATTGATTTAGATGCTGAGACTGTTTAACAATACAAACCTGCTTATTTGAAATATCAGCTAAATGTTCTTTCTAATCTTCTAACTCTTTTTTTCTTCATAGCATTTCTATTATAAAGACATACTTATATAGCTTAAAAGGCTAACTGTAAAATACTTGAATGTGAACAGCCCAACAGAGGTCCTTAATCAATTACATTTTCCTTCTCAGATTACAATCTCACAATAAAAATGTATTCACTTTTGTTATCTACAAGTTAACCAAACTTGTGATAAAATTGTTAGTGAGGATGATTTTTTGAATAGATTGAACAAATGTGTTTATTCTAACTTTGTCCTTTCATGAGGAGGGAACAAGCTCAAGACGTCAAGAAAGAGTTGACTTTAACTATAACAAATCTATTTTGAGGTCAAAGTTTCTAAATCTAGAGCTTGAACCACATTTGAGTGGAATGGAAAGTGATATATTGTGATTCTTCAAATAGAACACAATGTCACATCAGACCATATTAGAAGTCGGATCAGCAAAAGCTACTACCATCATTCACGAAACAAAGACTAGAGGTCACGGTAAGAAGCTGAAGAAACATTTGATAAGACAAGATAAGATGAGGTAATAGAATGAATCTAAATTACTTTGAAACGAAGATACATAAATACTGCCAGGCACAGAGAAAATATAAGACAAGAACAATTCCTTTTTTTTTTCAAGACGACATGAGTGGATGTTCATAGCCTTTATCCTACACGTAAGGTATCAAGGTGTCAAGACATCTAACTAGATATATCTACAACTGGAGCTGCCTTTCAAGGTATCCAACTAGATCTATGTACAACTGAAGTTACAGGCAGCATAGCCGTTATCCTTTAGATGAAGTATCAAGGTTTGAAGATCCATCTTCAACGGGAGATACAGGCAGCCTTTATCCTGTAGATGAGGTATCAAGGCATATAGTATCTCTGTCCTTTCTAAGACTAGCACTGGCTGACAGGAGTGAACAACTCGTCAGCTTGGGATAAAACAACTAACAACAACAACAACCTCTGTCCTGTAAGGCTGTTCACACCTCAGTAGTCATTCTCAATGTCTAAGCATCGTTCATGATGGAAAGTGCAAGTACAGTAGTCTCCGCCTACGAATCCGTCTCTCGGGAGTGGGGAAAAACAGGTTCTCAGTTGGACCGGGTTCTTAGCGGTTTTGTGTCCTACTAGCTACTAGACTGTCAAATGATCTCCCCTGAACATAAAAATGTGAAACGTGACCAAGTTTCATGTATTTCTCTATTGTTCATTCTCTTCTTACATTTACAAGATTGTTGCTGTTCTAAATTCCTAATTTTTCAATGCATTTTCATGTTAACGCTTTGAAGGAATGTTGGAGAATTTAAATGTTGTTAATTCCAAAACAGGTTCTGAGGCGAACTCAAGCGGGTTCTTAGAGTGACATTTTGTATAGTGAAAATTCAGTTTCACCTGAAATACGGGTTCTTACGCAGTTCAGGTTGTAAGGCAACAGGTTCTTAGGCGGAGACAACTGTACTGTAAACCTACAAGGCTGCTTTTTGTGTCTTTGATGTGTACGAGTTTGTCTTTTTCATAATGACCTGACTATGTGACATTTCGAGTGGTAGGCCTAACATATGCAATGTACTTGGTGACACTGTATGTGTTTATGTTTGTATCTTGATATATGCCTGTATCTGTATATGTATGTGTTTACATGTATGCATATTTGTATATATGCATATATGTGTAAATGATACATCTGTGAATGTGTATATGTATATGGTGTATATTAGAAGTTCCATACTGTGTTTGTACGCTTATATTATGAATCACTAGAATTGACTCCTCCCTTTTAGATAGATATAGAAAGGGAGTCAACCCCTAAGATTCTTTTTATAAGTACTCATACTGAATCACATATGTCTCGTATCCTCTTTTTTTGTGTGTTAATGCCAAATTTGTTAAAGCCAATGAACTTTTTTGGTTAGTAGGCTGTCATGATTTCTGAAAATTGAATTTTGTCGCCTATGTAATGTTCCAAACATTCTGAGCCCTTGTATTTGGAATCAACATTTTGTAGCACCACTTACAGGACACAATTGAAACCCAAGACATGTTGCATGGAAGAAAGCCATTGATGGACTCAAAGTATAGTATTAAAAGTATAAACAAGCACATATGTGTGTGTATGTTGTTGTTTGCTATCAGTCAATCGATCTTCAAGTGGTCTAATAGACCTACAGAGCCATGGCAGCCTAGCTGTGCAACCTGGGACTGGAGGGCCTAGGATCATACAATCGTGCAATGCAGTCACAAGACCCCTCTGTACCAAATACGTGTGTATATAAAGTATAAATGTGTATATCACCATTACTGGTTTCGACCTTCTAATGGTCCTCATCAGATTTGTTTGCAGGTCAAAACAGGTTATGAAGATGTACATTTTTATATTTCATACATTTGCTTGTTTATACATTTAATACTATGCTATGATTAGCCTTAACTATACAATTTGTCGAAAGATTCAAAGTATCTATGATGCAAAATCAAACATTGGCATTGTTTCTTCCAGGCGGTTTTAGAATGTCATCTTGCCAAGGAGGAACAGCATCACTGCACTCTGGGCATTCCCATAGGTGCTCCGTTCCTCACTGTTGGATCAAATGAAGATCTATGATTGCTGGCCAGCTTAAAGTCAGCATGATGACATTGTATCGCACCACTATTGTACCAGATTTAGCAATCAGTAAAATCAGGGCTCCGTTCAATAGGAAAAAAACACTAAGGCAAAAAAGGGGGCCAGAACCAAGCCTGAATGCGACCTGCGCAGGCCTTACACAGGCCAACATTTAGATGAGAATGGGGAGGCCGGGCCTCCAGCAAAAACTGCGTTACGGATGGCCACCTTAAAAGCCATGGGACACTCAGCGTGTGCCTGGCCGGCTTAAGCCTAGTAGACGGAGCCCAGACGGAGCTCATGACGTGACAGTTTGCTACTTGATTCAAAGCACAGAGTCATGGTATGAATATATTATGCCCGTACCTCATTTCTGCAGCTGCCTTGTATTTCTATATAGTAATTGTTTACTGATGAAAAAAACGAGAAGTCAGAGAAAGAGGGGAGGGATGGGATGACAAGCTCACAAAATCAAAATGCTTATCGGTACCAAAATGAATCAGTGTACTGTTACAGTCTTTGTCAATGGAAAGTGCTGGCACTTTTTTGCTTTTTGTTTATTTTTTCAAGTACTGTACAGGATTAATAGATCAGGACCACGATTACTTGTTCATCTTCTCTGTAATTTGTCTTATTCTCATTCTTGAAGACAAGTTTGTTTGTTTATTCTGATTTTGTTGTTGTTGGAGTGAGCGTTGTTTGAATGTAAGCTTGTTCGATTGTGGGCTATTGCTCTGACAGGGTTGCCACTGTAATGATAAGCTATTTGTTTTCTTACTCCAGCTGTACAAAGAGAGTACCGGTATAAAATAAGAGAGTGCAAAATGAGCGGAGAGTCAGAGCACTGTCCAACATCAATCAAATTTCCATGTTGCCCATTTGTGAGCAGATAGGAGAGTATCTGGTCAAACTCCTATTTCCAATCTGGTCAAATTCCTATTTCCAATCTGGTCAAATTCCTATTTCCAATCTGGTCTAAGTCTCTTTAGAAAACAAAATAGACTTTTGATCTCAATCCTCATTTGGCTCTTGTTAAGCAATAATAGGTAGACTTCTGTAACAGTGTGAGTTCGAGAACGAATAATGAGAATAATATTAATTATAATAGTAGTAATAATAATAATGATAATAATAATAATAATAATAATAATAATGATAATAATAATGATAATTATAATAATAATTTGGAGACCTGCTTTCACTTTGGATACATTTGTTTTACGGTAGTCAGTGATCAGCTAGCAGGGCCAATTGACTTCATACTTTAGTAGGCAATACAAAGGCTATTAGAGGACAGCCATCCATTCGTTTTGTGGTCACTTCAATGACTCAAGAATTCAAACATTTCTGTTACATGCACGTATAAGCCTTCATGCAATCCAGTTTGTATTGTATTCTTTTCTGGACAAGAAGCCAGTGTAGTTAGTTTCTTTAAAAGTGCTGTAGCTGAATCGCGTTTACACTTTCTTAGGACAACTCGCGCAGCGCAGCTTGATGAAGGAGTTAGACCAGCTACTCTGATATCTCTCACATCTGTGTGAAAACATCCCCCTGTGATACCACAAGTTTTTCTTGTGTACAATTTGGTCGTCAGATCTCAATGGATCCTGGTATTACTTGCTTCCATCTTCATTTATTTTTGTGTGCATGTTTTTTTCTCCATTATTCAATCGTGAGATATCTGAAGTTGTGAATGTTTGTGAACTTTATCTGAATCTGCATCACCAGAATAATTCAGATAATTTTAGATTTAAGAAAAAACTAAATGTGAGTGTACTCATCTTCACCCATAATGATTGATCTGTACTATTGAATTTTCTTTTCATGTCATATCTATACCTATAGACTCAATGATATATACTCTATTAGACACAAGAAGGAATTGGCTCGGAAGACAGTTCATTTCAAGGCTTCTATCTTTGCTAGTTATTATTGTTGTGTCTAAGAAGATATTTAACTCACACAGGGGGGGGGGTGGGGGGGGATTGCACATTGAGGTTGATACGATACTGGGGTGACGACTTTGTGTTCTTCAAATGTTTATAGGCCTACAGACTTAACAAAATAACCTATGGCTTCTCTTAAAATAGGGGTTTCTCTGGAGTATTAAACTGTAACCTGTCAAAATTAGCACCTTGCATTTTTTACAGGAGATATAATCAGGCTCTAGATTTCAAAACATGAGAGCTTGTGATGGAAAGAAGAAAAAGGATATCCAAAAAATGTTGCCAAAATCAAATGAGGGTCTTATAATTAGCTTGCAAATGCAAATGTTTCTTGCACTTTTGTCAATTCATTAAGATGAAGTGAGTTTTCAGAGGTTTTCCAATTTTAGTCATTGATTTTATGTAGTACTGTATCTTGAGTTTATTTGGAATTCATTGATGATGAATATATCATAAAAGATATTGATGTTTTATACTTGTTTTCAGTCTCCAAGGAATATGTCTTAGTGCATTATCATCGTCGTCATCATCATCATCATCATCATCATCATCATCATCATCATCATCATCATCTTCACCATCATCATCATCCTCCTCTTCCTCATCATCCTCATCGTAGGGGTGCCACTGGACAGTGATAGATCTCCACTTTTCTCTCTCTTATGTTATTTTGGAAATGCTGAGAGGACTTTGTGTGCTATTGGTGTAATAGTAATTGGTAAAAAAGTATTTCTGCTCATGATTCAACTACCCATTCATGACTTACAAACTTTTGACAATACATTCATGTCATGTATTCAGACTTTGCGAGATAGTCACATGTCTCTCTCTTTTCTTTTTTTTTTTCTAAACCTTTGCACAATCAAGTAGAAATGATGTACATGTACCTTTTCCATGATATCACCTTCATTGGAGTGTGTGTTGTTGTTGTTGTTGTTTTTTGGGTTGTCTTTGTTTTGAATACAGTTTGTTCATGCTATGACCTTTGAGAAGTGTGAGCTCCTCCTCCATCAGACATTTTGTAAGTCCATTCAGAGATTCTCTCCACACACAACTACTTCTTGAATTGGTAGCCTTATTTATTGCGAGTCCACCAACATACTACTACTACTACTACTAATACGCCAGTTTGGCTGTCTCTGACGACAAGCAAAGTCCATGCTGTGTTCTCTTCTGTGATAATAACTGATTGACTGCACTGAACACTCTGCATACTTGTACATGATGTCATTCACTCCCTTTTCTCTGTAAATTGGTCATTTTAGCACAATACCAGTATGATCTTTGTCTATCGATTAATCCGTATATATAATAACAATTACTACAATTAATAATGTGTAACTCCGCCTTGAAAATACTCACATAGAATTTGAAGATGAAGAAGTGTACAGTGCAACCACAAGTCGTCTCGACTAGGTGCACGTGTACCCAACATCATTGTTCAATTTTCACAACTCTGTATTTGTATTATAATCTTTTCTTTTGCTGGATTGTGAATCTGAAATGTCCGTTTGGCTCGGAGGCCCAAAAGGTTGTTTTGCCATTTTAACATTCCTGTGTGTCCTCAGCATGAGCACTGTAGTCTCTGATTCATCCATCATCAACACTTATGCAGCCCCTACTTGTAACTGAACATCTCTTTTTTCCAACTATGAACATGACCACAATGCTGGATCACCCAATTATTATTGTATATAGTCAAATTGTCAAGAAAATTTGGACATCATTTTGTCTTGTCAGGTTTATCTCTGTAGTCATTTGTGAAGAAACTTTGGAATTACTTGTCTTCTTAGGTTTATCTCTGTAGTCATTTGTGAAGAAACTTTGGTATTACCTTGTCTTGTTGGATTTCTCTCTGTAGTTAAATTGTGAGAAACTTTGGAATTATCTTGTCTTGTTAAGTTTATCTCTGTAGTCATAAGTGAAGAAACTTTGGAATTATCTTGTCTTGTTGGATTTCTCTCTTTAGTTAAATTGTGAGAAACTTTGGAATTATCTTGTCTTGTTGGATTTATCTCTGTAGTTGAATTGTGAAGAGACTTTGGAATGATCTTGTCTTGTTAAGTTTATCTCTGTAGTCATTTGTGAAGAAACTTTGGAATTATTTTCTCTTGTTAGTGTGTATGTGACAGCATCAAGCACCTAGAAGTCGCATTTTGCGATTCCGAGATATAGTCGGGCAAAGTCATTTTATGTGTCCCATGTCGAAATTGAGAAAATGATGTAAACCCATTGAGACACATTCTAAGCTTCATCTCAAGAAATTTGAACGTTGAAAGATGTCTCCAAGTATTTTGATTCAATTTTTGTTGTATGGTCATGCCCTGCAAGAATCTGTCTTGAACAGTACCTTAAAGATGTTTTTCTCAGTTCAATGTTTTCCCAGGTTGACACATTCAAAATTTCATTAGTATTAATAACCAATACAGATAACTGAATTGTGTAAAGACCATCTTAAAGATCAATTAATGCTACAGTTTCAGAAGCAAGTGAAATATTGGAAAGTGATTTTTTCGACTTTTAGGTGCTTTTTGCTGTCAGGTACACAGATTTATCTCTGTAGTCAATTTGTCAAGATACTTTGGAATGATCGTGTCTTGTTATATCTATTATGTAGTCAATTTGTCAAAAATAAGAGTAATCTTGTCTTGTTAGATCTATGTATGAAATCAAAATAGTCAAGGACCATTGGATTAGACTTGTCTTTGCATATGATCCTCATACCAGAATACCGGTACTAATAATGCCCCCACAACACTGCTTCAGGACTTAAGTGCTCGAGTGATGTATGAGCTAGAGTGCAAAGAGACACAAAACGTACTGTAACGGTTCATACTAGAAAAGCGTATTTCTGATAGTGGCGGTCAGCACACACCTTGGCCAGAGAGATTGGACACATTCCAAGCTCTCTGACCTTGGCCCTGTTTGTTGGCTTATTCTATAGAGAGAGAAAGAGGGAGGGAGTGTGTAGGTATTTCGGCAACACAATTAGCCATGAATATGTTGGTTAGTCAGGAGCCTTTTTCTATAGTGAGAGAGAAAGAGGGAGGGAGTGTGTAGGTATTTCGGCAACACAATTAGCCATGAATATGTTGGTTAGTCAGGAGCCTTTTTCTATATTGAGAGAGAAAGAGGGAGGGAGTGGGTGTGGATGGGTGTCGCGTATTCGCATATTACAGGCACTCACCAAGTGACCCAGATAAGAAAAAACGTGTCACTATCTCTCTGTGTCTGTTGTAACGTAACGCGACTTTCGACGAAGTACAGTCCTACCCCAGTTTGTAACATCAGTACTGCACTTATCGGGACATGACAAGACATGTCCTGTCATAGTGCGTTAGGGGCTTTAACATAAAATGGGAACAGCAAAAACATCTTTGTTGCAAACAGCTACTTTGATCTCACAACGTACATTACTGAGGAGGACACAACTTGAACAAGAAGCCCAAGGGAACAATGTTGTGTTTTTCATAAACAAGGGTAAACAGATTACAAGACTACAATCGGCTGATTTGAATGAAAACATTTTCATTGAGCAAAGTCTTTAAGACTAAAAAAATTCATAAAGGAAAGGTTAAGAGAAGGCTCCATTTTATTTTATTAAAACAAACCCATTGCTATATACCTAGATCTATGCATAAATTACATTTACTTATCTTTCTGAATTTCTTTAATGGAAAGTTTGTGGGAAGAATTTAATCAATTTGAATGTGAAAATCAAAATAATTGTAGAAAGGATATTGTTGCTGGTAAAGTTTGCATCGGATCAGATGTTGTAAGGATCATACACCCATTATGAGCATCACTTACTGTTCTTCAGGAGAATGTTTTTAGATTTTCATTCCTCACAACTTAACCTTTCAGGCTTTTAGTGCCCAATCCTTCGAAATGTCTAGCAGCAGACAAACTAGACTCATAAGACAAACCCTCCTCCCATTCCAAACCGAGACATTCTCTATGGACCCCCCAACCAACCAAGGCATTACAAATAAGATAAGATCAGATCTACTTTATTCATCCTCGAAGGATTTCCCTCTAGGATGAATAAAGTATATCTCATATTTTCTTATTTGTTAGATTGGCTTCAGTGAATAGCTCAATGGCAACAAGGGCAAGAATCCCTCCTCTAATTGACTTACTTACTTAATAAGCCAAATAATCATTTTGTTTGAGTAAGATTGGTGCATAACTGTTCTCATTGTTGAAAACACATGTTTTCTTGCAAGCTATGATTGGAACATTTCTGAGATCCTTGCACACTTAAGTTTTAAACAAGAAACTTTGACTTGACAATTTTAAAAGGGGTCTACACTGTATTTGGTTGCAAATTTCAGTGAAGGGTTGCATTAGTGATAGTGATGGCATCTTATTTCTTGTTAAATGAAAACTACAGACAAAACTAAAACCGTGTTTTCATTGACCATAAATAGGATAAGTGATTTTTCTGAATTGGAAAGTATAAAGACTCGTGAGAATTAATTTATGCTCAAGAATAAGAATTGTAGCTATCTTTTGTTAAGAGTTAGAGCTAGGCCCCTACCGCACTATGACAGGATTGCCCCACGACAGTCCTGTCCTGTCCCATGGTTCAAGTTTTTGTACCAGTTCACAACTGCTCTGGACCCACGGAACAAAAACGTCCTGTCCCAATATGTGCGGTAGGTCACTCTGTAGTCCATACATTTCAAGCTCAGGACGGGACTGTCTCGGGGGAATTCTGTCGTAGTGTGGGAGAAGGCTTACTGCCCAAAACCTTGCAGTGTGGGTTGAACAGAGTATAGACAAGGTCCCCTAAAGAAATGATCAATGTTTAAATCAACTCTCTGAACATTTTGCATCTGACTTGAGGATACTCTGCTTGCAATTGAGTGCTTTACAACAAATCAATGATCGCAGTTAGAACCACAGTGCCAACATGTTCTGACCACAGTACCCATTTGATCAAGTTGATGTGATAGCTATTTCCAAGTCAACCAGTCATAATTTGTTGACTTGTCATATGATTGCCTGCACTTCCACATTTATAACATTCATTCTTTTTTTTTTTTTTTGCGCCGCTGTGAATACTTTGAACTTTGACTTCAAGAGCTGCCGCATCTATGATGATGAAATGATCCACCAATTCGTGTGTGCAGATAGCCAGTTTGATAATTCCATGTCATTGTCATGTACAACTTTGATACACATTCACACGATTGATTCTACGTAACCTTGCAATGTGATACTCTGTGAACTTTGTGGAAAGACCGAGCTGTGAATACTAAGGTGGCTGTGACCCAGCCAAGACCTGTCTGTAGATAGCATTCTTTTTTGTGACTGCATGGCTGAAAAACATTTGCCTTTTCAAAACTTATTGTTGTTCTGTATTTACTAGATTTCTTAGACATGGAGTACAATTTTCCTTTCTTCTCTGTCGCAGAGGAATTGGACTCTCTAAGACCACCCATATTTACCCCAGTGCCAGCCAGCCCTCCATCAGATGTTATCATTATCATTATAAATCGGCTATTATTATTATTATTACATAATATGTTATTTTGTAGAAGTTTATCGAAAAGTTGTAGTTCTTGTATTATATTTTAGATTATTAAAAAATTGTTTGTTTGAATGTAGGCCTTGCAAATTTCTAGTTCTTGTCTATGTTGCAGGAACTAATTTGTCCTCAAAAGTTTCAATAAGAAATGATTATCATGGGATGAAAGCAGTAGGGTGATAGGTAGTGTGTGTGGGGTTTGTTTTGGGGGGACACCTAGATGTTTTCAAACCACAGACCCTACGTACAGATGTAATAGTATTAGACTTACAGAGCCATGGCAGCCTAGCTCTGCAACCTAGGACTGCAGTGCCTTCAAAATTTCCCCTTGTTCATGGAATTGTGCGATAGTCACAAGACCCCTCCCGACCAGAACACTGCGAAGTGCAATGCAGTTTTTGAGTTGATAATGCCTATATTGATACAACATTTGGAAATGTTTGGTTGCAGCCATGATTTAGGACTGAACCAGATGAATGACACATCATTTTCTGTAGGCCTTGTGCTTGAACTTGTGAACATTGATATATCGCTTTTTATTCAGAATCATACTGGTATTACGTAGTCAAAATAAACTGAGACTAGAATGTGGAACATTAATATCTCTTTTTATTCAGAATTGTACTCGTATTGTGTAGTCCAAATAAACTGAGACTAGATGAGGAACATTGCTATCTCTTTTTATTCAGAATTGTACTCATATTGCGTAGTCCAAATAAACTGAGACTAGAATGTGGAACATTGATATCTCTTTTTATTCAGAATTGTACTCGTATTGCGTAGTCCAAATGAACTGAGACTAGATGAGGAACATTGATATCTCTTTTTATTCAAATTACTCGTATTGCGTAGTCCAAATGAACTGAGACTAGATGAGGAACATTGCTGTCTCTTTTTATTCAAATTACTCGTATTGCGTAGTCCAAATGAACTGAGACTAGATGAGGAACATTGCTGTCTCTTTTTATTCAAATTACTCGTATCGCATAGTCCAAAAGAACTCTGACTAGGAGTGGCTGGCACTGGCGTATTCTGGCATTCTTCTTGTCATTTTGCATAAACTACCGTATTTCTCTCCCATCTCTCTGCTTCGTTCTTTTTCTCTCCTTTTCCCCACTTGCTCACTGTACAGGTGTGCGGCCACCGGCCCCACCCTAGACTGCCGTGTTGTAGATTGCAAGACCGTGATAACTAGCTGTAGATGAACAGTAGTCGTTTCAAACTGCATGACTGGCTCTTTATTTATTATTACAATATTAATTTGATTATTATGATTATTCATATTATATATAAACATTACAACTATACATATAAAGTGTACATGTCCACATAGATTTGTGTGTGTGCGTGAGGAGAGGGCTCCGCCCCCCAGTGGGCGAGTCAGGACTTGCAACGTGTACAATTTTGAGCTTACCTGATTCATGTGTTTGCTCTTCTGGACTTTTTTTTTTTTTTTTCCAACATGATTTCACATTAATATCATTTTTAATCCCTGTTGTTTATTAGAATTTTTACATTACTTCTGTCTATTGGCAATATTGAAACAATTAAAGATTGAAAAAAAAAAAGAAGGGATATTTTGTTCTTATTGTATTGAGTGTCTGTGGTGATGGAATTTGTCAAGTAAAAGTGTGTCCAGGTTTAACAGGGTTTTGGGTGTGAAAAGGATTGAAAATATGAGGAGTAAAGCTGGACGGGTGGAATGGACTGACTCTGCTCTCACCAGGAAAAGCAGTCACAAGAAAGTGATAAACACAGGGTCCCCACCAAATCCATGAATTTCTTTTCAAGACCCCCCAATTTCTTTTCAAGACCCCAATTTGCTGCGAAAATAATGCTACCTAGCGTCAAAAATGATCCCCAAAAGTCTATTATCAATGACAAAATGCCAAGCTAAAATTTGCACATGCACATTTTGAAGTGTGGTCCTCAAAAAACAGATTACAACTATTGCTAATATCACTTAATGGCATCTTACCTCGCAACTAATCATCAATGTCACTGATTGGACAGTGTAGACCTAGTAGTTAGGCTATTTTCCCAAACAAAACATGAACATTGTAGCCATTTCATTTTTCCTGACTTCCCGACCAATCGCAAAATTCCCGACTTTTTCCCGTTTTCCCGACCTGGTGGGGACCCTGTAAACTATCAAAAGAAGTAGTAGAAAAGGATGTCAGCCTAGTGGAACGTGACAGCTGCAGGTCCCTGTATATCGTTCTAGAAAAAGTATGTGCATTTACAATGCCACTCAGATACCTAATCAATGGAAACAGAAGGACAATAAGCCAATGTGGATGGTTTCACCCTATGATTGGGTCTAGTGTTTTATTTCACAAGTGTCTGGTGGCCATTCATTTTTTAACAAGTTGTCATTGCGTACTTGTGATGGGTTTAAGTTAGAATCACAAAGACATTGTTACAACCATGTAAAACTCTTACTGCAAAGTTACTCTTAAAAAAACACTTAGGTTAGAAAGAAAGAAAGAAAGAAAGAAGAAAGAAGAAAGAAAGAAAGAAAGAAAGAAAAAGAAAGTAATAAAGAAAGCTCAATCGTATAGCCTACATGGAATAATTTTATTCAGGTGAACAGTCATCTTAACACAATGGAGAGATAGCATTGTCACATGGCAAGGATCTACGTGGTTGAGAGTGAGAGCATCAGATGACAAAGTGGAATGGAGAAATCTTGGACAGGGCAAGGCTACTTCCAGCAGTGGAGGAACAAGGTCTGGCTACAAGGTACATTGAACTTTGTCTTGTTTGCTTTAAACTCGGCATTTTATTTACCCTGTGAGATTTAGCATTATTCTGACACAGAGTCATTCTCTCCTACTCATTGCTACTTTAAACACAACTAGTTACAAAATAATACAGTGTAAAAACAACAACACCCATCTCCCTCACAATTTAAGACACATTTTCATTCACATGTAATACATTTTAAAAAACTTAACATTTTACTGACCTCCTGAGATTTTTAACAAGATACTGACACTGAGTCATTCTCACCTACTCATTGCTACTTTAAACACAACTAGTACAAAATAATGCGGTGTAAAAATAAATAACCCTTACAATTGAAGATATATTTTCATTCACATGTGATAAAAATAAAATAAACATTTTAATGACCTCATGAGATTTAACAAGATACTGACACTGAGTTATTCTCACCTACTCATTGCTACTTTAAACACAACTTGTACAAAATAATGCAGTGTAAAAACAACAACACCCGTCTCCCTTACAATTGAAGACACATTTTCATCCACATGTGATGGCGGATTAGCTCAGTCGGTAGCGTGCCGGACTCGGGATCCAACGACCTCGGGTTCGAGCCCCGACTGGGGCGAG
>JAUELK010272709.1:0-15469 GCA_031471215.1 Gastropteron pacificum | reverse complement strand
AAAAAAGGCCGTGGCGCTGTCGGTACGAACGCGAGAGACGAAAACAGCCATGACTGACGATGATGAATGAACGAAATTAAATGGAAATGCCGGCGTGTCACATGACAAAGCCTCGTTCCCGTGCGATTTCTCGTCGTGACATCATGACAGTAGGAAATCCGTCGGAAAATAGACACAGCAAAGTATTCTCCGCCGGGCGGAAAATACTCACTCCCAATCTACAATAATAAAGGTTTTTTTAAAGATAAAATATGTAGATCTAGATCTAAGTTCGTTTGGCAAACTGTTCCAAAGTCTAAATAACGGAGTGGTAGAAAGAATGTAATTATGCGTGTTAGTTCTGGATCTTGGTAAATAATCATAATGTCGATCCCTGCGATCTAGATCTCGTTCTTTGGAAATTATTCAATTCTAAGTCCTCAGTTGGGATCTCTACATCTCCATGACTGACTTTCTGGATACAAATTATTTTATTTCTAGCTCTCCTCTCCACCAACGGCATCCAGCTCAAATTTGTATGGATGACTGTTGACTGTTGTATTAATATTATTGATCATATTGACCTGTGACCAACCTAGCTGCATGAATGAAAGAAAGGACACTACTAGATCTATCAAGGAAAGCACAGTGCAATCCCAAGGTCTTCTACTCTACACTTATACTTTTATACATGCAAACAGCAAGTTGAAAACCAAACAGGGAGTCGCTGACTTAATGGGTGATGAAGGGAATATCTCCACTAGCCTAGCAACAAAGATTTATAATTTAATAAGGCACATACATACCCTTGTTCTTCTTAGCCTTAGCCTTAACTGATGTTTCACTCAGATTTATCATCATATCATCATCATCAATCTGGATTTGATTTCTAGATCTAGAACTAGAAACTAGAAGAAGAATTTAAAACACTGACAAGACTAGATCTAGATCTACTACTATCGTAAACAATACCAGGCTACGATTAGGCCCACTCAAACTTAACATCAACAGATCAGATCTACCTCAACCTCGCGATCTTCTAGTGTCGATAGTCTCAAACACGGCAAAGACAAAAATTGTAAGGCCTAATGACCTGCCTTATGAATATGATGCATTATTATAAAGTCTCAATTTCTAGACTGGATCCTAATCTAAGTCAACATCTAAATCTAGATTACACCCAGCACTGTTACTGTTATTACAGTTCCTACATTTGTGGCTGATGCACTTGAATGAGGACAGTTGAGTGAATCAAAGAAGACTTTCTCAACTTTCTGGCTTTGATGAGAGAGGCGTTTGTTAGGCCTAAGGTTTTGTTGGAAGCTCTCTCTCTCTCTCTTCTCTGGCCTAGGCACTGCGGAAGTAAACAAAACAGAAAAGGTCAAGTTCAAGGCCTCCCTCTTTGGCTTTCCGTTCCGATAAAGCTTCGTCTAATTTAAAATTGAAATGTAGGTTATGTAGGCATATAAAAGTAGATTTAAAAAATAGAGCCCGTGAGTTAAAGGGTGACATTAAGTTAAAGATTGTTGTTTTTATGGGTCTAGGATCTAACCTAGAGATAAATCTAAATCTAGAATTGTATCAAGTTTTTCGATAGAGGTTTACTTCAGGGATAGGCCCTAGGAGACCTGAAAAAGGAAGACGGCAGTAAGACAACATCAGATAAAGAAAAAGCAGAGCTGCTAAACGAATTCTTCCACAGTGTTTTCACCCATGAGGATGATGGCCCCCTTCCTGACCCTCCAACTGCTGAGTACAGTACGCCCTTGGTGGACTTTGAGTTTTCAGAAGACAAAGTACTGAAACTGCTTCAGACCCTAAAGACTCACAAGGCTACTGGTCCAGACGGCATCAACCCCCTCGTCCTGTCAAAGGCTGCGGACATATTGGCCCACCCAATCACAGTACTATTCCGCAAATCTCTTGGGGAGGGACAAATACCACAGGATTGGAGAAGAGCAACTGTTTCGCCTATCTTCAAGAAGGGAAGCCGCCTACAAACTTGCGACTACCGGCTGGTTAGTTTAACCTGCATACTCTGTAAGATGATGATCCGAAAAAGTCATCAATGCACCTAGATGAAAACCAACTCATCAGCAAGCAACAACATGACTTTGTGCATGGGAGATCCTGTGTTACGCAGCTATTAGACGTTATGGATGCCTGGACAGAGATTTTCGATGCAGGAGGCAGTGTCGACGTGATATATATGGACTTCATGAAGGCTTTTGACTCTGTGCCCCACCGACGCCTCCTGACGAAGCTAGCAGCATACAGCATCCAATGCAAGGTCCTTGGCTGGATCCAAGCTTTTCTGACAGACAGGCAGCAGAAAGTCGTCGTAAATGGAGCAGAATCCCAAGCAACGCCAGTGGCGAGCGGGATCCCACAAGGGAGTGTTGTTGGCCCGATGTTATTTGTCATCTGCATCAACGACCTGCCGAATATCTGTGCCAGTGAAGGGAGACTGTTTGCAGACGACACAAAGCTGTACACACGCAGTGACATCCCAGGAGCCACCACTATCATGCAAGATGATCTTGACAAACTCCAGCAGTGGTCGCAGGATTGGCTACTTCGCTTTCACCCGTAAAAGTGCAGCGTCATTAAACTAGGCAGCAAAAGATCAGAGGTGGAATATACCATGCGAGATGGAACACAGGGCATAACAGTGTTGAAGGAGCATGAACAAGAGATGGAGTCCATGTCGACAATAGGCTATGTTTTAAGGAACACGTAGCAAAGGGCACTGCAAAAACCAACAAAATTGTTGGCATCATTCGACGCACCCTTGACTACCTCACCAACGACCTTTGTGCAACTGTACAAGAGCCTTGTGCGTCCCATCCTGGAATACGGCCACTCTGTGGCAGCCGCACCACAAAACCCTCTGCAGTGAAGTGGAGCATGTGCAACGTAGAGCAACCAAGCTCTTGGCATCACTGAGAGACTGTCGATCCTGAGACTGCCCACCCTTGAACACTGTAGAAACCGAGGGGATATGATCGATCTCTATAAATACATACATGGGATCTACAACACTGATTGGCCACACTTTGACTTTGAGATCATCCAAGCCCGGGCAACAAGGGGAAACAGTCTCAGAATCACAAAAAAAAGCTGTAGACTGGATGTCCAAAGCGGAACATTCTCCCAGAGAGTCGTCAACATGTGGAATGACCTCCCAGAGCTCGTAGGTAGTCAGAGCACCATCCACGAACAGTTGTCTTTTTGTACGCTTTTTTTAACATGGACACTGCCACTGGACCTTCAAGAAGTTTATCATCCTTCAGAGATGATTTATGTCAATTTTGTGCTGCTTCTGATGTAGAGTACATTACACTCTCGTTTGAATAAATGCTGATCATGTTGTAGAATGGAAATTGTGAGCCCCATCTTGAACTTGAAGTTGTTGTTTTTTTTCAGACCTTTTTAATAGTCAACTCATCACTATGGGCAAGAGAGATCAGGATGGTAAGCCAAGGGGGCGCATGTCTTCCTATGCCTTCTTCGTGCAGACTTGCAGAGAGGAACACAAGAAGAAGCATCCAGATGACCAAGTTGTATTCACAGAGTTCACAAAGAAGTGTGCGGAGAAATGGAAGGTAGTGGCCGTGGCATTGTTTCACTTTTCTTTCTTTTTTTCCCCTCTCAAATTTTGACTGGTATGCACCCTTTTAAATTGTTTAAATTCCCATTGATTATTGATCAGATTCAGAGGCCCTCCATCTGGATTACTTCATTTATGTTGAAAATACTCAGGAAATCTGATAGTAATAGTAAGAGAACCTTATGATTTGTTTGAATTTAAACTTAGATCATGAAATACATTCATATTATTGAATTCCATGTTCATATTCTTGAAGTTGTTTCTATTCAGTCTGCTGGTTAGTAATGAGGCCAATTGTGACTTTTGACATTGTTAATTGTTATTTATAATGGTAAAGAGTAAAGAAAGCATGCTACTGCTACAATTACTTAAATGATGTTCCCAGTATTTATTATTACTAACTAGTACTAATAATGTTCCAAAGTTACTGAGATTTGATGATAAAGTGATTCTTTATGATGTCACTAACAAGAAATACAATATCTAGTTGTATTTCTTGGTCACACAGGCCTAGCTTTGTTCTGGCATAAAAATAATCTAACCAAGCTTTTTTTTGTTAATTTTGTTATTTGCAACGCAATAAATATTATAAACTTAGATAAAGGACCATAATTGTGTCTTAATTTCAGGATTTACTTCTGGAAACTCAACCAATCAATTGATCAATACCCTTGTTTCATGTGACAAAAGTAAAAGACAACTGACATCATAATTGCTGGACCAGATGCCATAATAATCATATTTTGACTGCAGGAACACAGTACAATGTAACAATGATCTACTCATTTGCTTATAATATGAACATGTCAACCTTCATAAGAAATGTATCGGAACCATTACATCAACCACATGATTTTTTTTTCCTCATCTAGATTTTTGAAATGAATACTTTGTCTTTGTAGGAGATGACCCCAAAAGAAAAGAAACGCTTTGAGGACATGGCAGACAGAGACAAGTCCCGCTACGAGAATGAGATGGCCAATTATGTCACTGTCACTGGGCAGACAAAGAAGTCACGGAGGAGAACCAAGGATCCTAATGCACCAAAGAGAGCCCTGTAAGTAGATTACAACCCAGTACAGCAGTGCTGCCAGGCTTCAGGGCATTTCTATGAAGTCTTCATTTACATATTCTCTGAGAGAGTCGTGTCAGTTTGGAATAGTCTCCCAGAACAAGCAGTGTCCGCACCTAGCATGAACGCCTTCAAGAACAGACTCAATGCCCACTGGGCAAATCACCCAGCATTGTATAACCCTGAATGCTGCCAATAGACCTTGCAACGCAAGATGCAGCCTTTAGATGTCAACTGACCTGTGAACAGGTCTCAACCACATCATGTATCATGTAATAAATGCAGGAGAGGTACATTTTTCGGCTTCGTTAAAAAGTTTGGGAAATTAAATCTTGAAGGACTGGCAACACTGTTACAGGGATGGTCTGTCTGAAGTCTGAACATGTTTGTTATCAGAAAGCTCTTCCTTATTTGTGTTTATTGGTTCATTTACTTTTTACACTTTGAGTTCTTCTAATGTTTCAGCTGTTCCCCTCTTGTATCCACTTTTGCTGTGTTCTCCCTTGCTACCACTATGATATACGTTTCCCATCAAAATACTCTGCTCCATCCTTGAACTTACTTCCATTATGTGCATCAACTTGATAGGCATCAACTCACAAATTGGGTTTCTTGCCCATGCACACATTCACCACCAACATGGGGTGGCTGCCTTGCAGCTTGCTTTCTATATACATGGTCCCCACTAGGTCGGGAAAACGGGAAAAAGTCGTGGAAAATGAAATGCAATGTTCATGTTTTGTTTGGAAAAATAGCCTTACTACTAGGTCTACACTGTCCAATCAGTGGCATTGACATTGATGATTAGTTGAGAGGTAAGATGCCTTTAAGTGATATTAGCAATAGTTGTAATCTATTGTTTGAAGACCACACTTCAAAATGTGCATGTGCAAATTTTAGCTTGGCATTTTGTCATTGATTCTAGACTTTTTGTGATCATTTTTGACGCTAGGTGGCATTATTTTCGCAGCAAATTAGGGTCTTGAAAATAAATTCATGGATTTGGTGGGGACCCTGTATATAACTGCATTCTAATAAAGGAAGCCAGAATTATTCTGTAGTGATCAGATTATTTATAATTTACCAATTACCTTGTAATCATTTTCTGTTTCTCCTTTTGTCTCTGCCATTCAGGTCAGCATTTTTCTTCTTCTGTGCTGATGAGCGTGCTGGCGTGAAGGCAGAAAACCCAGGCATAGCCGTTTCAGAGGTTGCAAAAGAGCTAGGGAAGAAGTGGGAGAAATGTACATGCAAGCACAAATACGAACATCAAGCAGCCGATGACAAAGGCAGATATGAGAGGGTATGTTTCAGTGTTCATTTGACTACTACAATGGGTGTTTTCTGTCTTAATTTGAAATATGAAAACTAGTTGATATTTCACTATCAACTTCCTTTGCCTTTCTTGTTTCAGGTAGGCCACTCCATCATTAGTCACTGACATATTCAAATGATTATGGCCTATAATAATAACATATAAAGTTTTCACGGTCCCTTCATGAAGAATTCAGACCTCCCTAGTTTTACGAATTTCCGTTAATTATTACGGAAAATCGGGTCCAATTACGAAAATCTCCCGGAAATTGCGGATTTTCGCAGTCAAGTAGCGATAAATTTTAATAGTAAAATTCAAATGGAATTAACAAAAACACAAATGCAGTGCTTCCAATCTTCCGCCAGCCTCAGTTCGCAGAGTTCCGCCCGACCTCCGCCGATAAAAATATTGTTTTTAAATTCGTTTCCCAAGACGCATTTTCGCTGAAAATACGCGAATACGACAATTCACCACGGAGTAATAATTGCGAAATAGGAATTCTAAATTCTACGAAAAGAGTGTTCTTTTATCTTCTGCAACCAAAGAGTTGGCCTACCGCTTGTTTTTGTGCGTGAGCAGTTTTCCGACTTCTAAGACAGAAAGTTCACGCCAGTTTCCATTTGTGTTCATTGCCGACCAGTGTGCTTACTTCGACTTCGTGTGTTGTCCAATCGCTAACAAAACACGTTTGAACAGGGATTTTTGTTTGATTAGCGTCATGTTTGGCTATAAACAGCATATCTATTATTGCGTGAATATTTTCTACATGCGTCAGGATTCTTAGCGGTACACTAGATACGTTCGGGCACAGGTAGTTCAGATCTAGAATCTAGGTCTAGAGGCATCAGTCAGGCATCATGATGTGACAATCCGAGTTCGCCTTTTGACTCTACATTCTTTACACATTAATTATCGTAATTCTCAGGTGATGTTTTTTTTTCTTTCTTCAACTTTCATGAATGCTGGTTCAGTTTTTTTTTTTCATTTGAATAGACCTCATTTCGACTTCTGTAAATGAGTAGAATAATCTGGTTCTAGATTCTAGCTCTGCACTCTACTCTATGCAGAGGTGAGGCTGTGCAACAAGAACCCAGAGATCTAGGCCACTCCTAGACAGTATTACTGTTTTCATAGATTGCTTTGGCAATGAAGATGGTTTCCCCAAACTGGAGTAGAGGCCTTGCCCTACATTATCTTATCCTTCAGTTTAATTCTTATCAACAGAAATACATGCCATTCTATTGGTGGATATACATGTTATGTAGATCTACCACTAGATATGACTGAAACTGCCTTTTAGTTTTAGAACTGTTTATACTTTACACTAGATCTATCACAAAATAAAAATATATAGATCTACATGTATAAAGAAGGGGGGGAGGGAAAGTTGCATACTTTGGCCCAAACATTTTAATCTAGGATCTAGATCTCTGGGCCAGGAGAGGCCAGAATTTATGTTTCAAATGTTAGTTTTTCTTCAGCTTCAGGGGCCTGACCCCCAAACAGGGCTTTGCCCTGTACCCACTGGGGGTCTGCGGCAGCCCCCCGCCAATTTTCCTCCATTTTTGGTCTGTTGGAAGCACTGCAAATGACGGCATCCCGCCCCGACACTGTCGATAAGCAAAAACATTATTAAAGAGTGGTCTTAATAATGCAAATTTTCTGAGACACAAAGTATTCTTTTATGTTTATTTACTTCCGTTCCCAGTCCCGTGGGATTGTTTATGCTGAAGACAAAGTGCTCTCGCATCTAATCACTCTGTTGAGGCGTGTGATCTTCTTAATTTTCATGTCGTTATTATTGGGCTCGAAGTAGCATTTTCATCGGGAAAATATGATTCACTTCACTGCATTTTGTCGTGCTGCCGTAATGGTATCGTAAAAGTCGGACAAGGCACACTGGTGGCATACTGGTGGTGGTGACTGGTCAACGCCCATGCCACTATAAACTATCACATGAGTAGATCTGATTTGGTTGAAAGATGGAAAGTATCCTGTCTATTGGTGTGGTCACAACTACACACACAAACATTCTTACACCTCCTAGTTCAAATCTTGAAAAAAATTAGTTGCCAGCAGGAGTTTGAGAAGGCTCTGGAATGAATCCAGTCTGTTGGGGTAATGTGTTGTAAATGTAAAGAGCTTTGAGCTTGCTATGCAGTGTTAAATCTATCATTTGTTATTGATTATCTTTCATCTTTTCCAGGAGATGACAGCCTACAGGAGTGGTGGAGTAGAAGCTGTACTGTCCTTGAACAGGGCGGTCCAGGCGAAAAAAGCCAAAGTGGAGGAAGATGAGGAGGATGATGATGATGAAGAAGAGGATGATGAGTAGCTGTTGATTGTTGCCAATTTTATTTTGATGTACATTTTTCACTTTCTACGTACTGGATAGACATGCTTCAAATTATCTCATTTATCAGTGACATGTACATAGATGAATGCACAGTTTTAATTGTACTTTGTTGTTCCCGGCAATCATGCTCATCACACTGTCAGCCATGTATCTGCTCATCTACCACCATCATGATATTCAATGTTTGAATGGATGAGGATGAGTGAGGGTTGTCATGTCACACAGAGACAAAGTAGTTTACAAATGCAGTTGGACTCTCGTCATTGAATTCACAGACCAGCATGTTTGTAGTTTTTATTTGAATTTGTGTTTAATATGCAAATGAACACAGTAGGCATTGGATATTTGTATCTTCCAACTGCTGATGTCTAGTTGATTGACTGAGATTGTCTTTATTATCATAGTTCTTTCATGTGAGAACAGAAGTAGGTATAGCACACCACGTAAAGTATATGGCCAGATGTTCTTTGTCAACTGCCTAATATGTGATAGGAATAGAGGACAGATGTCAGCCTTGTGTCTAGCTCTCACTCTGTTGTTGTCCCATGTACATTTTTGTGTTCCCTCAGTGTATGGAGACTGGAATGGTAGTCGGCCTACAGGCTATTATAGGTGTATGTCCCAAAGTTGTTGTACATGATGGCTCACGTATTTCTCTCTTCATTGTCTCTCATTCTGTGCATCATCATTTACATCATCCATGCACTTCAAGTTATTTTAGGTTGGCCTTTTAGCAAAAACATTTTTTTTTAATCAATCAGTGCCAAATTTGGACCCCCCCCCCAAAGAAAAACAAAAAAAACAAACAACAAACGAAAAACCCCACAACAAAAACAAAAAAAAAAAAACCCAAAAAACTTCTAAGTCATAATGTAAAAAAATGTCCACACTGGCAACCCATCATTTTCCTGACAGGGGCGGACAACCTGTTGTCAGGGTAGTAGTTACGCCGTCATTGTCTTAGACTTAGAGAATTTCCATCTGTGTTCATGTGGCTACACCGTCATCCCATTGGTCATTATTTTCCTTTTTACCATCATTCTTGTTGACCTTTTCCGTACATTTTCTGGTGTATTGCACTTGATACATGAAGGCAGCCTCATGCAGTGTACATGGAGCCTGTGCATCTTGAGTTGTAGTTTTGGAGCCAGTGGGCCCTTTTTAGTACATGTGGTGTTGTTGGCATGGAGACGACTCAGTATCCACTGAGGACACCTACTATGGCAAGGAAGGACAAAAATTGTATGGCGGGGACATTGGAAGATTGTGATGCCCTTTTTTTTCCTTCATTATTTTAATCAGTGTAAATTTGAAACAAATCCTGTCAGTATGTTCTCCATATGAGATCTATCATCACTAATTTAGGCTGTGGCCTTTTACGCATTATCGATAAGTTTTTATACAGAACATGTGTCTAGTGAATTCTATTTTCCCTTCAGTCAATATTTTGAAATAGAAATGTAACCACTGTTTCCTTGTTTTAACTAGATCTCTTTAAATAATGATCCATGTACATACATCAGAAGGAATCTTTTTTTCTCTCTCTCTCAAATTTCAAGGTAAACTTAACGGCACTAAAATTCCCTTTTGATGGGAAAAAACGAAGAAACTCATTAATATGAATGTTTCCATACTTCAGTAATCTTACTGATCTTTTTAGATTTCTTTTTTAGACTTTATGTTGTCCAGGGACATTATGTTTATAGAATGGGCTAGTCATTTGAAAAGTTACAATCATCATGATTTAGTTCCAAAATTTATGTTTGTTTCTAGTGACTTGCAATTGGGATGTTGACATGTACATTTCTTCATGACCAAACATGTTCTTGGAAATTAAAGTTTTAAATTTTGCACAACTTTTGTGTGTCCTTTTTCAGTCCCTTCCTTTTGAGTCAGAGATGACAACATGTACCTGTACATATTACTTTACTTCTTCTCAGTATTGTATTGTTATTGTTCCCATGTTTCCACTAATAATAAATTGTCAAATCCGCTGCCATCTGTGGTGAAGCAAAGCAAACGTTTTTTTGTTAGTTTTCACTGTGCTCTGAGAAATCTTATGAAGCTGAATGAGAACTAGTGTAGCTATTATAGTATTAGTCCTACTGACCAGTGCCCTCAGTTGGCCTCTTGTTGTAAGCAAGCAATGTACTCAAACAAAGTTATTATTATATCGGTACATCATGTATGTACTACATGTGTGTATACATATAATTATGGAAGTTCAGAATTAGAACAGCCTTTGTACCACTACATCTGAAAGGTCTAGTCCTTCCTTTGTCAATAGAGATCATGACATTTTTTGTCAGTGATGCCCAGATAGGAGAATCTTCCTGAAGGTTAAGGATGCTGAGGAGATTGTGGCAAACCATCATTCAATATGAAAATGAGGAGAGACGTGTTGTCTTTTTGTAGTGTTAGTTAAATAAATGAGAGTGAACGTCTGATGAACAGGGCTCTGTTTTCTCTATTGAAAATGTTCACTTTTCCAATGAAAATCACAATGAAGAAACGGACAAAAAGAGTCGAGAAAACAGCAGTGTATAGAACTTCAAATTATTATCAGATTTATTTGTGAATGAATGGACATCCTTACACTTGCAATACATTTCATCAAACAGTCACAAGTCACCACAGAACAAAAGCATTCTTTTTTTTCTTCTCATTTTTAGGCAATAGAAGTCATCCATAATGACACAATCAGGTCATAATAAATAGCGATAGAGTAAGTGGAAATTTTAAAGAAAGGAGCAATAGTATAGAATCAATAGTAAATATATATAGTAATTAATATTGTAAATTTCTTTGAAAATGACAACAGGTTCACAGGATTTACACACTTCCTCAAGTTGCATACATGACATGTACTCATAACTGAAGAAAATGCAAACAAACGTTGAGAATTGTTAATGGTTGTGGTAGTAGCAGTAGAAAAGAAAGAAAAAAATACTTTGTCGAATTTCAGTCAAAATATAAAGTTTAATTGCAATGCCATCCATCGACACCACTGTGGAGTAAGAAATCAAAGAATGGTAAACAAAGTACATAAATTAGATGGGGAAATGAAGGATGGGTCAAGATGGATCATTTTTAAAGCAAATTGTGTGACGACAATGAAAACAAAGGTCCCCCTCCGTCCATCATGGTAACCATTGGTACAAACAACCAAAACTTTGCCGCTGTTCTGTCCTGACCAAAAACATTCAAACTGAAGAAAATTCTACTAATCAAATTGTGTGCTGACTGCCTGAAAGAAGTGTGAGATTGACGCACTTTGAGATTCTAATATTAATAATAGCTTCTCAAAGCCGTTTTTCTCAGTTCACTGTTCTTCCAGTTACAGGTTGACACATTCAACATTCATAAAAATAAACATTAGAGATGCGAAACAATTAACATGTGAATTGAAATCTGTAAAAATAAAAAGTGGCTTAAAATTAAAGTTTAAAGAACAATATTCTGTAGTTTCAGAAACAAATGAAACCTCAAAAAGTGATTTTCCATCTTTTGCGCAGTTCCCATGCAGGCACACAATAATTACGATAATCATCAAAACAAAGGGACTCACAATTCACAAAACTTGTCTGACTAGGACTAAGCAACCATTAATAATTAAATATATAGTTATTTTATATAATAATAATAATATACATGAAAATATTATATAGAATATGTTGGTCATAACTCAAATACTGTCAATCAAGAGTATTGAAATGCAATGCAATTGTTTGTAGTATTATTACAGTCAGTATATATATTGATCACAAAGGTTACACTTTTACTTTTAAGTTTAAAAAAAACAACATAACTTCTGGTACTCATTTTCCATTCAGTGCCAGTGAATAAAAATAAAAATATAAACTTTAACGAATTGCATGATTTGAGCATCTGATTAATTATACAGAATGATTAATACAATTATTATAATTACTAATAATAACTGATTAAAGGTAAAGAAATTACTAAATGTATTTGATTTGAGCAAGAAACTCAGTAGATTGCACTGTGTCCAAAACTTCTATTTTGTGTGCTTTCTTCATTATTTACTACGTATTTACATTTTTTGTTCTCCCTAATTCCTTAGTTGTGGCAAAATCATATTTCAATTTCATACATTAAATTTTTAATAAAACTACAATTCAATGAGGCGACACGATAATGATAAATTAATTGATACAGTTACAGCATCAGGATTGGAATGGGTTTAATTTTCTCAAGTCATGAAATTGAAACACAATAATAATAGGTATGGTTTCAGTTATACTTGTACTTATAGTTATAGTAAAATACTACGTTTCAAAGACTGAGAACAGAGTCTTAGTCTTCTTAGTGCTGGTAATAATACAAGTAAAAGAGTAAGATAAGAGTAGAGCAGTTTTCAAAATTCATTGGATCTGGGTCAGTGGGTCATAATCAATCACAAAATGTTTCTTCCTACTCAGTATAGTATGAATAATGAGTATGTGTAACTTTGTGAACTATGTCGTCACAGTAACTATGTCATCACAGGAACTCTACATAGACGTCGCTAGTGATGATTGATAGCCTGAGGTGTGTGAAGCCAAAGATGAGCTTTGTGATCAAAACACGAAATTGTGACTAAAATAATGACGTCATTATGTAACTTCTTCTATACTATGATACACAAGTAGATTGTAATAACAATGAGTTTTAGTCTGAGGCTTACTCTTAGCAATAGCTAACCTGTGAATACTGATGATGCACATCACATGATCATGGTGCATTATTATAGTTATATTTAGACTAACAAAACTAAAACTAATATTATTAAAATATTGTACAATATAATTGACTTTCACTGCATGGGAATAATCAACAATTTCTGTTGTTATTGTATTTGTAAGGCCGAAAACAATGTTTTGACTTACTACTAAACTACACCTGTATGTATGATTATGAACACTATTGACAGTATTATTAACTAGTGGCCATCTGTTGTAGTCTTAGTCTTAGTTGGAAAAGATTGATAATTGATAACTACAACAACAACAGTACAGTACAGGTAGTTGTTTGCTAGCCTGAGAGTGTGAGATAAGTTTGTGGTTTGGAAAAAAAAACTTCACTTGCAAATCCAAAAAACGTTTGAATGATAGTTAGTTATTTTATACCTGTTCACATTAGACACACAACATAACTTTTGTGATTTTGTCAACACTATATATATATATATATATATATATATATATACATGTACATACAATGAGGATGTAGAAATACGTCTCTTCTTTCCTTAATAATGATAATAATCCATACATCCATACATTTCAGGTGAATGTAGATCTAAGTATGAATCAAAATCAATGTTTTAAAACTAATAAACAACAAATTCACATTTAAGTTTAAGAGAAAACACATGTCACAATCACATCCTCTTTTCGTTTTCAGGACATGCACAGAATCTGATCTCTACTCAGTATTATTAGTATAGTATTAGTATTAGTATTAGATACATACGTACTGCCTACTACTATTATTAGTAGTATTAGTAAAACTGTATGGCAGAACTGACAGTGCATTCTTGCCAGCTTTAGTAATACTAATAATACACCCCTAGTATTAATCTCGCATGAAAGATGTCTGAAAAGGTCAGTGAATCACTTGATATCTTATTCTCCATCCCCTGTGAAAATCAGAACCACAAAAACACAATAAATCATAATAATTAATAATACAAACAAGATGTGGAATGTTGAGCAATGTACCTCTGTAATTTTGGAGAAAAAAAAGAAAAATGTTGGGTTTTTTTTTTTACACATGTAAATGTAAACTTAATTAAGAAAACTTGTCATTATTAACCCCAAACAGCAAACCTGTCTAGTGTATTGCTGCACCAGTTGACCTATGTAAGTGTAAGACAGACTCTTCTTAGCTCAAGTTGAAAACTGGCTTGTATTGTGTATGTAATGTATGTAAGTATTTTAAGCCTGATGCTACAGATCAAGAACACTGTTTTGATAAACACAACAAGGCAACCAATGAAAAGCACAAACAAGAAGGGCCTACACTGGTACCAGAATATCACCAATCAATCAATGGGCGATCTCTGGTACATAAGTCAACGACCTTTCAACTTTCACTAGTTTTGATTCAATGCTACTCCAAGACACAGAGTTTCCAAGTTGAGAGTTCGTCATGATTGAGAACACAATTATGTACTAAATAGACTTGAGAATGAGAACTCAGGTCAAACAAACAAACAAACAAACAACAAATACAAACAGACAGACAGACAAAAAGAACAAGATTTCAGTCGCCTATTACTCTATGACTTAATTGAGGAAAGTCTTCAAATTCAACTTCAACCATTTTCAGATTTTCATTGTCATTGTTTCCCATTTACAAACCAGATAGTGATAGTAGTACTGTATAATATTAATAATAGATACTATAACTATACTAATATTAATAATAACCATTGAGTATCTGAAGGTAGTAGTAACCATACACAACCAAATAAGGCAAACCATCATGTAAACAAAAGGTCCACACACAGTGCCTAGCACAACCATGTCATCACAACACTGGGGGGAGAGAATGTCTCTCTTACTCTAAGTAGAGTTTCCCAGCTAAAGGGGCCCCACCCACCAAAGCCTTGAAATGTTTTCCAACCAAGACCCCAATTCGCAGCGAAAACAATGCCGCCTAGCATCAAGAATGATCCCCAAAAGTCTATTATTATATCATCAATGATAAAATGTCAAACTGAAATTAGCACATGCACATTTTGAAGTGTAGTCTTCAAACAACAGACTATAACTATTGCTAATAACAATAATTACATTTCTTATCGGTTAAGACTATTTTTCCCAACACAACATGACAATTTTAAGCATTTCGATTTTCCAGACTTGTCGCAAAATTCCCGATTTTTTCCCGTTTTCCCGACATGGTGGGGACCCTACAGCTGCTGCTTCAACTTTAAGTACAAACAAGACATTCACGACCAGACATTCAAGACATTCAAGTTCAAGACAAGACATTCAAAACAAGACATTGAGACCAGACATTCAAGACAAGACATTCAAAACAAGACATTCGGGACAAGACATTCAAAACAACACATTGAGACCAGACATTGAGACCAGACATTCAAGACAAGACATTCAAAACAACACA
>JAUELK010272708.1:0-25818 GCA_031471215.1 Gastropteron pacificum | reverse complement strand
ACATTCACTCCCCCCCCCCCCAGGTGTGCTTAACATCCAGGAGCCGTCCACCCTTGACACGACTGGCGCCAAACTGGCCAAGCTCATCAACGACACGGACGACACCACGAAGATCATCATCGCGGCCAGCGTGGGAGCTTTCATCGTCGTTCTCATCATACTCATCATCGTGGTGCGCAGGGTGCGGAGGAGGAGGAGGACGACCCGCCGCTGGGAGCAGATGGACATCGACTACGGGAAGAAGTACTACAGCAAGGCTCCGGAGAAAGACGAGGAGAACGACTTCGAAATCGACATCTCTGACGCCAACGACGACAACCGGAAATTGCTGAACGCTGGCGACTGAGGGGTGGATGAGGATTAGGGATTAGGGATTATGGGAAGAAAATAAAACACTAAGTACTAAGGCACATGAGGCTGGCCATCCGCTACGCAGTTTTCCCTTGAGGCCCGGACTGTGCATGCAAGCCTGAACCAGGCCTGAATGCGACATGTGCAGGCCAAATTTAGATGGAAATGTGAGTCAAGGCCCCAGGCCACGCCTCAAAGCCGGGTGCGCTTCAAGATCGGCTTCAAGGGAAAACTGCGTTGTTGATGACCACGGAGCATATGTACGCCTGATGAACAGATCCCAGACAATGGTTGTGAATATATCATGATGATGATGATGAATGACTGAGGGATGGATAAGGATTATGGATTAGGGCAGTGTAGCTCTCCTATGTCTATAGATAAAAGATGTGAATGGGTGGATGGGTATGATTCAGATCTAGTGATAGATATTATAACGAAACGATGATGATGAATGATTGAGACACTATTCAGTATAGAATGAGAGGATTTTTGTTTTGTTTTGCAAAGCTAGTCAGGAAGAGAGATAGAAATACAAAATGATGTCTGTGTTTAAGATCGCAAAGCTAGTCAGGAAGAGAGATAGAAAGTACAAAATTAATGATGTCTGTGTTTAAGATCGCAAAGCTAGTCAGGAATGAAGAGAGATACATGTACAAGTATATTTATGATTGCTGTGTTTAAGATCGCAAAGCTACAAAAGGTCTAAAGCAAGGTGATCACAAAGTGCCCTGCTGTATTTCTGTCAATGAGGATATCTAAGAATTGTGAATGCCTTGAATCAATACTATCATATTTAAAAAGAACACAAAACGATCTGCTTGGAGAAAGTGCGTTATGAGATTATTGATTGATGTTTTTAAAAATTATGTTTTGTTTTGTCTTAATGAGGTATTTTCATGAGAACATGTGACCAAGATGATGTAAAAATCCCTCAAAGGTAATGTTCACATGCATGACATTTTGCTTATTTTCAGTCGAGTGATTAAAACTAAAAAAAAACATTTTTTAGAAAAACTTTAAACTTCTTTCCTTCTTTTTTTGTAAGATGACTGACGACATGCAATAAACTTTGTTCATGTTAAATTTCTTTTTTCTTTTTCATGGCCTTGTTTTCTAACTTTCTCTCTCTTTTTTTTAATAGGCCTACTTCAAGTTGTGTCTTTTAAAGTATTTTTTCAAATGTTTATTCTTATTTTGCCTTGTATTGTATTTTGTGCTTTTTAATCATTTGATGTATAGGCAAGGGGACAACGATGTGCAATGTTTGTAATTGTAAGTTATACATTTAGACATAAGTCATATTATACATTTATCCGATGGTCCAGATTTATGTTAAGTCATACTATAGATTTATCTGATGTTTGTATGCTTTAAAGATTTATCTGGTGGTCCAGATTTATGTTACGACATACATATTTATCTGATACTCCAGATTTATGTATAAAATGTATACATATTTATCTGATACTCCAGATTTATGTATAAAAGTTATACATATTTATCTGGTGGTCCAGATTTATGTTACGAAATACATATTTATCTGGTGGTCCAGATTTATGTTACGACATACATATTTATCTGATGGTCCAGATTTATGTATGTGAGTTATACAGATATAGGTTTGTAGTAGTTTCTCGTCACACGCTCTAGTTTCAAACCAAGAAAGCACAATCGAGGTTTGAACTCTGTTCATTTTTGTCACCACCCCAAAGCTGGATATCTAAAATTGCTACTCTCTTACTTTGAATTTCTAACTGTAGTCCTACAATAAATGGCGTGCCATTGAATTATCTGGCTGCCGACCGGCCCCAGTAGAGGCTTGACACGTTGATGCCTTATGTGCCTCCTGGCTTACAGACATTTCAGTTGTCAAGTCAAGAAAGCTGCATTATTTCTACCATAGGCGGACATGAAACTTTTTTCAACCTCAGTATTTTCGATAAGATCAGCAATTGGAGGCTAAAGATTAATTCAAATTCTACCTTTTCTTAACTGAAAATGTATTCAAGCTCTTGTTTAATCTGGCTTGTGAACTTGCAGACCCAGATTTGGCCAAGGAACGAGAAATCACAAGGAGAAAACCTGTGTTTTCAAGATTTGCCGTCGATGCTAAACTTCACATCTTTTTTCAAAATCATGGTATTCGGAAAGTTCCGCTTAAAATGCAAAGTGCACCACAGAAGCAGATATTTACTAAAGTATTTTCCACATGGCCTTGGAACATGCAAAGCAAATTTCATGAAAATCAATGAATATTGTATGATTTTATTAAGAACGCTAAAAAGGCGGACAAAAGTTTTGTGTCCCCCCGGTATATAAATTGTGACTTGAGTGAAAATGACGGGTGCCATAGACCAGGTGACGCCATAGACCAGGTGACGTTGATGTACAAACTTGAAAAGGGACCATGCGTGCCGCACTATTGTAATACGTGTCTTTGTGCCTTTTCATTCTTTGCCTCTCACAATATTCTTGTTTCATTCATGAAGAAGTCTTCCTACAAATTTTACGTGCCTTGAACATTAATTTGTTTTGACTGAATGTTCACAAAAAACAATGCAGTTCTGCAGTCTCTACATACACATAGTACACAGCATGTAGATTCTAGTAAACGTTCACAAAAATAATGATTTGTGCACTACAAACACATAGAGTATTTATATCATAGCATGGGACTGTTAGCAGAAAACAGTAGTTGTATTAAATTTGTATGCCAGTCTTAAATATCACAGTAGATTTATATTAAACATGTATAGCAATCCTCATTGATTTTCTAAAAGATTTATCAAGGGAAGAGTTTATGGATAGCGTTTCAATAGCCATTGATCTATGAAGTTTCATTGGAGTTTGTAACGTAATGTGTCTGGAGAAGTGTTCATTTCTTAAACACGAGAAGGATTTGTACTAGATGATGATCTCTCTCCATACATCATTGTGTCATGTACAAAGAGCAACATTTTGAGAATGTATGTGTTTTTATTGATCCAACATTATGATCTGCAAAATCCTTTCATCTCACACAAGCAATCGTTTCATCCAATGAAATTTAGATTTTTTAAGCATAAAATTAATAAGAATTTATACTGCAAATGTTTGATATCTAATATTGCTATGAAAACTTTTAAACAAATCTGAATTCTAATGTATTTTCTTTTGGACTGTAAAGTCTATCAAGATAAAACCATTTGCCTACACAAATCTATGCATTTGCGTGTAATTTGTTTTAATGTTATATAGATTTCATGCTTTATCAGGCCAATTTATGTCCACTGTTACTGTTAAATGAAGACCTTGATAAAGATGTTAGTCTCCTTTTTCAAAAACATGAATATTCAGAATTCAAATTTTTTAAAGAAATGGATAACAGCTTTTTAGACCTATGCTACTCTCTTAGCATTTTGATCCTTTTTTTTAGTTACTGGTATAAAATAATGTAAGAAATTGATACAAAAGGGATGTCAGGTCAATTGTTAATCTTTAGTTTCTTGAGTGCTTGACATTTGTTTATAGCTATCTATGTTTTCCATTGTATGTTTTTTCAATTTATGAGAGGTTTTTTTATTCCATAGTTTCTTCTTTTCTCTTTCTCTCAGTTGAAGCTTTCAACTTGGTTTTCAAGAAATATAGAAGTAATAATATGTATATATATATATAATAATATATAGAATGTTGACCCCAAACAAGGAAGATCATAAAACTGATGTATGGATACTATTGTCTGTAAGTTAAACTGATGTATGGATACAAAGTCAAAAACACATTGTAAACTGCTTGCCTGTGCTTGTATCTTTCAACAAAGAGATTTGTGTATGACAATTGATGGTTGCCTGGTGTAAAGGCATTGATGAAGTGTGTCACACATGATTGGGAGTGAGTTGAGTTTTTACACACCTAGTGACACACTAATGACACAGTCGTGTCGTGTATTAGAGGTGGGGCCTATATATTGAGCTCTGTGTCCGACGAGATGAGGGTGGATAGCCGTATAAACTGTCCACATGACTGAGTGGTTCGGAATCCCCCCCCCATGGTTAATCCAGGTGATCTGGTGGTTTAGTGGTCAGTGCGTTGGCCTCTCGAGTCAATGGTACGGGGTTTGAATCCTCTCTGTGCCAACTCAATTTAGATTTGAGAGTGTTTTCTTATCCACCACCAGGTATACTCTTGGAAAAGGTACTTTGTCGCACATTGCTCGCCGTACCCAGGTGTAAAAAGGGTACCTGACTATAAACAATGAAAGATCTTGTTAGTTGTTGGTATGGGCGCCGGCCAGGCAGCACTACCAGTAAGCCTCCCAAGGCTTTGGAATGAATCGTGTCTATTGGGGTAATAATATTCTGTAAAGATACAATAAGATGACCATTCGGCCATTGTACGGCCCTTGACTCAATGTATGTAACTGAATGGAGTAAGAATGTCACATGAAAATGCGTGTAGCTGAGTAGTGTATTGATGTGAACTGAACACGAATGGGTAGATTGCTTTGACACATTCCTTTTCTACATTATTGATGTGTAAATATTTTTCGACTTTATGCTTGCTATTCAAGGGGAATAAGAATACAATTTTTGATACTTTTGATTTTAATGTGAAAAAGTATGTGGCTGACATGTTTGAAATGAAACTTTAACACTGACTTTCATAACAGATAATATGTGTTGGTCCATGTCCAAGACTAGATCTAGAACTCCTACTTTGCAATATTATTTGATAGCCTTCAATTTAAGCTCAAATGAATGTACTGACCAAGTAGACTCTCATTATAAAGTTGATCAGTATCTAAGTTTCTGCAATTTTTTCAAAGATTTAAGCATTACTTAACCCTAAATCCAGATACATTTCATATAAGATATTTTTTTAAACACAACGCCATAAACTAAGAAGAAGAAGAACCATATTAAAAACGACCCACCCAAATAAATGAGAGTATTAGAATAGGGCTGATTGAAGAAAAAGAAGCTTGGTCAAATGAAGCTTGTGTTTCATTTTAAATGGTGGTTATGTCCATTTCATTGATAGAGTTTTCAGCGTAGTGATATCTGATGTCTTTTCAGGTTTGGGTTTTGTTGTATTCCGCAGTACCCATTTACTCCGGCAAAAAAGTTGATGCATTAATGCTTTTTCTCACAAAGATTCAACCAAATGTAGAATGAACTAGAATATAAGAATAATAATAAATAATGATAATAAATAATGATAATAAATAATGATAATAAATAATGATGATAAAGTTCATTTTTATAGCACTTTTCCCTAATGCAACAGGCTGAAAGTGCTCTAATATGGGAAGATAATTAGGCACGTTTATACTTTTCCCTAATTCATATCATGATCCAACGTCATTCAATGATAGAAGAGAGCAGTGCCATTGATGTGTTGGAAACATATTGTGAAATAGTGTCCGCAGTTTTAATGCTTTTAGTCTACTCAGATTTGCAAACACAATGTCTGAGTGCATTGTCATTGATCATTTGTATATTTCAGTTCAAAATTAATGTTTTGTTTTCGTCATGTATTTGAAATGTGCAAAAAAACTCTTTGAACTGATATTGTTTTTAAGGGTGTATTTTTGTTGTCTTGTCTTTTTGTCATTGATGTTAGAGCTATTGTAATACAATTAATGTACTATGAGTGTAAACTATGACACATGAAGTCAGCAACAATTTTGGCAACACATTTAATGATTATAATAATTGTCATAGTACACGTCTTAGGAAGTGCTCACCTCCAACATAAATGTCCTTGCTCTTATGGCGACAACATGATGTTGTATGTGCTCTCGTTAAGTGTCATCTTATCTTTAATGTTCAAACACAGTGGGCATGTCTTGCAGGTGTTTCTGGCGCCGCTCCCATTCGCCTTGTTACAGAAAGGATATACAGATAGAGGGCTGGAAAACTAGATAGATGAATGGAGAGACAGACAGATATAGACTTCAGAGATTGACAGACACTGACAGATATAGAGAGATGTTGATGTAGAGACAGACAGAGACAACGGGCGGAGACTACCCTACCCTACCCTGTCTGTCCATCCCCAGCTTCTGTCCGTAACTCTACTCTGTCTCTGTTTTTCTCTGTCTATCCGTCTCTATCTAAAGATTTATAGAAATATATAGACACAGACAGAAATAGTTGGGGGCAAGGGATGGATAGAAATTATTTTTTTTGTCAACTGTGCGAGTCCTAATCAACCTGAAGACCATTGACACACTTCAAGTCCACACCCACTGAGTCTATAGACACTAGAATAGATAGAATTTATATAGCCCTGGTCTTCAGCAAGATCAAAGCGCTTAACAGCCACTTTTACCCCGACAGGCCTAATGCACTCCAGAACGTTCTCAACCTCATGTGAGGAATACTATTTTGTGCTGCCTTGATCTTTCACTGTATATATAGTCTGGTACCCATTTTACACTTGGGTGAGGTGAGAAAGTGCCTTTTCCAAGAGTACACCTTATGTTGGATAAGAAAGTACTCTCAAATCCAAATTGAGTTGGCATGCCAGGGATTCGAACCCCAGACCTTTGACTCAAGAGGCCAACACTCTGACCACTAGATCACCACATCACCAGCAGACACGAACTGATCGGTTCAGAATGCATGACAACAGCAGGAACAAAAAAAGAGAAATATGTGACATCATTCAGTAATGTAGATATTCACAATATGGTTACTGTAGACAAAGATAAGGTTAGCTTATTCACAGCACTTTTCTCCTGCCATTGAAAGCCTACATCAGGAACTGGCCCTGCAATATACTAAGCCCAGTTCAGTTTCAAAAGTCAGTAGACACAGTCCGTGTACAGCTAGGTTGAAGTACAGTGAGTTGTATCTACCCCGTCTCTGTCTCTACCCGTCAACTCTACCCTGTCTCTGTCTCTAACTCTACCCGTCTCTGATTGGTTGAAATACAGAGAGTTGCATCTCGTCAAAAAGAACTACAACAAGTGAATGACCCATCGCATAAGGCGGGGCATGAGTGGTGACGCTCTGCCAAAAAGAAACTCATTCTATTCACCACGTGCTGTGGTCAATTTTGTGAATTCTTTCACACTCGCACAAGTTCAAGCATCAGGGCTACAGTAAACGATGTAACATACACCTAATTCTGTCCTAAATCATGGCTTCAACTTTAAATGTCTCAATGTTGTATCGAAATTGGCTGTATCAACTCAAAGACTGCATTGCACTTAGCAGTTTTCTGGTCTGGAGGGGTCTTGTGACTGCATTACACAAAATTGCATGAACAAAGGGCCAATTTGAAGAGCTAGGCTGCCATGATTCTGTATTTCTATTTGACCACTTGAAGAGCAAATAGCTCATACCTTGTGCCTGATCACAACAACAACAACAACAATAATTCACCACGCACATAAGCCAATTTTGTATGTGGATCTGTCAACTTTCTTGCGCCAAACTGGGCTTAGCATATCTCCGGCCTTAGTAACACAAAGGCAGTGATGAATCTCAGAGTAAAATAGAACTGGCTCAAAGAAAAGCCTTTCAAAGAATAGCAGATTTACCACAACAAAAAACGTACCTACAGTAAATATAAAGTAGGCTTAAAGACACAAATCAATTCACACAAACTTCCTAAACAAACATGTCCTGCGTCTGACACAGTATTTGTTGGTTTTGCCGGAGAGCAGTTCAACTTGTTTCCTTTCAACAGTACAAACAATTTAAAATTCGGAAGAAGAATAAGTGAATGGAATGACGGAGAAGTATCAGAAATGGTAGATATTGCACTTGTCATTTTCATCTGAATATCAGATATTGTTGATGATTTAACAGCTCAAGAGATCTTCGGCCTCTCGGAAATGAAAAAGTTCACAAGGTAAATAAAAGAAACAGTATCAAACAAACATTTTCAATTGGTTCAATGACTACATCCAGACCAGTGTAGGCCACCCAAAAACCAAAATTATAATAGATTTACACCCCTCATGACACAAAAGATCATACAAGAGGTGGGACCTATGTTTTAACATCTGCCTCCGATAGGACGGGGGTGGAGAGACATAAAAAAACTGCCAACACGGCCCATATCCATAATGCCCCCCAAAGAGATTCGAACCAAATTCATTAATCACAATAGATTTGTGTGCTTTGAGTGGAAAGTACATGTACATGGGAAAAAACATGTTAAATAAATCAAATAGAGCAGACATCTCAAAACTTAACAAGACATGAATGCTTATATTCGAAACAAATATATACATATAAAACAGAAATACAGCATTGTCATGGTAACTAGAGACACATTAGACACTTCAATACTTGAAATCACTATGATTGTCATTGGCACTGATTGAGCAGTGAGTACAAAAGTTGCAGAAACAAAACAACTCTTGTGTATGAATCACACAAGTCAATGAAATTTGCTTTTGAAATAGAAAAATTAAAAATAGTCAAGGCCCACTACTCTACAGATAGGTTTTGACTTCCAAGTGCGTGCTACTGATGGGGGATGGGTTGGAGCATTGAGATGGGGGAGAAAAAGGCCACTTAGGCAGAGAAATGTTTATTTTAACCAGACAGAGACTGATTTATGTTAAAGTAAATTAGATGTTGATGATTAGCTTTCGATAAGCAAGAAACAAATTTAAAAATGTGGGACAGGATGAAAAGTTTCTTTCAAAGAAAATTTCATCTTAAGCGAGTTTATCTAAAGTGGACTGCACTGTAGCTCTAACATCTTACATCCTAAAAGGCAACACACTGAATCACATTGCGCGATTGCAAAAATCCTCTGTATATGAGGCTGCAGTCATAATCAGAAGAAGAAGAGGAGCTCTATCTTAACATTAGTCGTAAATTGATGGACATTTTGTCCGATTGTCTTGTCGTACCGGAGAAGACACACTAGAGGATCATTGTGGAAAAATGTGTCAACAAAAACTGTCAACAAAGATTGTCAACACAGATTGTCGTCAAAGATTGTCAACAAAGATTGTCAACAAAGATTGTCAACAAAGATTGTCAACAAAGATTGTCGTCAAAGATTGTCGTCAAAGATTGTCGTCAAAGATTGTCGTCAAAGATTGTCGTCAAAGATTGTCGTCAAAGATTGTCATCAAAGATTGTCAACAAAGATTGTCGTCAAAGATTGTCAACAAAGATTGTCAACAAAGATTGTCGTCAAAGATTGTCAACAAAGATATTGTCAACAAAGATTGTCAACAAAGATTGTCAACAAAGATTGTCATCAAAGACTGTCAACAAAGATTGTCAACAAAGATTGTCGTCAAAGATTGTCAACAAAGATTGTCGTCAAAGATTGTCAACAAAGATTGTCGTCAAAGATTGTCAACAAAGATTGTCAACAAAGATTGTCAACAAAGATTGTCATCAGATGGCCCTGGAATGTCCTGACAACTTGGTCTGTTCAACTGTGACATGGCTGTATCTTCCTCTGTCATCTCCGCCATGTCAGTCAGTTCTCCATTGGAGTCCATGGCTGTATACACCTCCTGTAGGACACAGAGGGATGTTGGAAGAGTTAATTAGGTATTTTCAAGAAGTCACATGACTTGGGCTCTGTTCAGAAGCATAACATTCAGTACATTCGGCCTATACAAACAGATGAGAAGTTGTGGATCGGACAGTAGCCAACCACATCGTAACATGATAGAAACAGCGACACACTCCCTGAATGAAAATACATGATTGGGGTATAATGACAAGGGTATAACTCTCATGTTGAAACGTAAACAACCACCATCCCCCTCTTACACTTACACACACATATATACAGGGAAAAAGAAAGAACCTTAAAAAACAAACACATGTACCAACAAAGAAAGAAAGAAAACATGCTTCATGCTTTTGATACTCTGGTGTGGGAAATAAAACTTCACATCGAGACTTTAATACATGACGTAGCTTTTTCCGTTTCTGAATTTTCTTTGCCTAGAGATTCATGACTAATGCAGCAGGCATAATTACCTCTGATTTATTTCATGATGCACAAAGATTGTTAAGTCAGGTCTTCAGCCGCACAATGGCATGTTGGGTCAATGGTTAACACGCTGGATTAATGTTATTAGTCTCCAAATGGACCATCCAGGTTTGAATCCCTCTAGGGACATTGGTCATGTGGAAGTCGAGATGGCTTTCCCCCCTATCTATCAGATACAGACGTTAAAACTTCAAATTTAACCAAATATGTCCTGACCGTTTGGCCATTTCATGGTCCTTAGAAGAAGAAGAAGAAGAAGAAGATCCCTTTCAAACACCATGTAGAACTTCTTACAGTAGCATACCTCATGTGTCTTCAGATGGTCCTCCACTTGTTCTGTGGATTCGAACCCTGTCTCACAGATAGGACACAGAATGGAGGCAGCCGGACTGGATCCCTCCACGCCACCTGGCTCTGATTTGTCTGGTTGGAAGGAAAAGAAAGATGATAACATGTTTTTATAGAGGAAATAATATAGGAACCAGGGGCAGTCGGATGACGGTTTTAACTTGATTACACTTTATTGATCCAATCATGGAAATTTTGTATGTTTCGTTTATGTTGATCTAGTCCAACATGTGTGGTAGTATTATACTCCTTCACATGTAGTATGTTTATTGTATTGCTAACAAACGGCTCATACCTTATCTTATCTTATCTTACAACCAAAAAACTGATTACTCTGTCACTGTGGGGTGGGGTTTGTATGTAGTTGGTGATAGGGTTTGATTTTGCCTGGCCTACGCTTCATCGATTTCAATCTTCTATGGGATCTTTAACATGCACAACTTGAGTTTATCATCCTTATCCAAGAAGACTAGGTGTTCCGTTCCATCTCTTATAGATTATTTGCTTGCCATGGCTAACGATGATAGTCTTAATACTCTAAACTCATCATCAAATTGAAATTATTGCAGAGTGATATGAACTCAATAATGACTGAGCTATCTAGGGACTATTACATTCTTTTTATGACAGACCAGCACCCCTGGTTAGCTGGATTAATAAAGTTCATCTTATAATATGGTGAATGACAAGAATAAGAAGATATCTTATCTTACCTTTAACAAGTAAACAGATTTGGCAGAATGGTAATAGATAATAGATGGTACATTTTACATAGTGCTTTCCCCCACTCTACAGCAAGCTTAAAGCGCTTTATAGACATTATCTACCATAGAATAGTAGCATGAAACGTAAGTAGACACAAAAGACTTACTTGTATCTATTTGTTCATGAACTCTCATGTGTAGGTTGAGGTACCGCTGGGATGTGAACGTTTTCTTGCACACTTCACATGATAGGGTAGAACCTGGCAAAAAAACCCACAGAAAAGAAAACTTTAAAATCGATTCATCTTCATTTTCTCACCATTATACTATTAACAGAGTGCTTTTCATGTTAACATATACTTTTCATAACCCCCTCGTCCACCCCCAAATATAATGGCTGATAGGCACTGCTCTGTAGCGAATGTGTGTTGGCTTTAGCGAAAACGGAGCTCATAACACTACAGTAAATTTCCCTGAGAAGGGATGAAGAAAGTGTTTACAATGCAACAATACAACACAATACAACACTTGGGCAATGGCAAGATACTAGAAGGAACCACTTAACTAAAAACACAATAAGCCTATCAGTCTTTCAGGGAAAGACAGAATCGAAAAGAAAACAAGGAAAACGGCTTATTAAATACCAGGACAACATAACAAAAGTTAGCCAGCTTCCAAATGATCAGAAAGGGATGTGACAGAGAAGGGTGGAGAAGGATTGTGAGGACATCCATTGTGGCAGCTAACATTGATAACAAAGAGGCCTAGAAACCACTTTGTACAAATCTTGGTAAGAATTCTATCTTGAGGAAAACAACTCTGCATATTTCCTCTTTTTTTTACAAGTTCAAATGCACATTTTGACATTTTGTAATTTATAGTTTCATGGGTTTACTTTATTCTTTCATCACCTTCTTGCATGTTTGCATGTTATAATGTTGGAGACCAAGCCTGTTAACCATTCAGCCGCCGTGCAGCCCGATGAACAAACAAATACATAAAATAAATAGATGAAAAGAAGAAGAAGAAGGTCTCACCCGTCCTGTGTGTAAGGATGTGGTTCTGCAGTGCAGACAGAGTGGAGCATTCCTTGTCACAGACCATGCACTGGAACTGTTTCTTCTTCTTGTTGGTGGGGTCCTCCAGGCTGGAGTGGGTGGAGAAGAAATGTTGCTGCATGAACCGAGCCGTGCTGAATGTTAGGGGGCACAGGGAACACCTGGGAATGGGAAATACATGAAAATAATAATGATGATAATAATATAGATAATAATAATAATAATAATAATTATAATGAGAATAACAATAATAATGATCATAATAATAATAATGATAATAATAATAATAATAATAATAATAATAATGATAAAAAAATAGTAATTATTATAATAGTAATAATAATAATAATAGCAGATTCATATGGTGTTTTTTAGTTGATTCCTTCTTGAAGAAAAGCTATCTTTGAGTTAACGCGCGGTAAATGATGGTAGGTTTGCACAGGCAGAGGCAGCCCTATTCCCAAAAGGAGGTTCACAAACTGCCCAAACCTATAGCCTAACACAAGCACTCACTTGACAGTATTACTAGACTCCTTCTTGAAGTGCGTCTTCCTGTGATTCGCCAGCGCGGTGCCTGTCGTGAACTGCTTGCAACATTCGGGGCATTCCAAACTGCCAGCGTGGTGTCCTCCTGGAGAAACCGATAAGCTGCCTCGCTCCGTTCTCCCGCTTCCAGAGGATGTACGTGACTGAGTTCTCCTAGACTTGTTTCCATCACCTCCACCTAGAAGAAAAATACAAAGCATTGTTTTTGACATTCAGAGAAAATGATTGGTATTAATTCAACATCTTTTACTGCACTATACGACGCGCTGAGAGCGGCAGAAAACAGGAGAGGAATGGAGGAAACTGACAGTCAAGTCTTGAGAAGTGAACAGACAAGAGTCTAAGGGACTATAACTAGTACTACTATAACTGCACTATATGATACATTCTCATTGAACGAGGCTATTGCCATTACATAAAAACAAGACCATCCACTTTTTAAGGACTACGTTATATCAATGAGATCTGGACATTTTATAAACACCAGGCAAAAAACAGAATGTTTTAAAACTATCTTTTATTCCAGCAACCTCCAGGAAATTCTCCCAATCTAAACACAAAAGAGTTTGTCCATGTATCAAGAACTATAAAGTCTTTCAGCATCATGTTCAAACATAATTGAATAATTTGTATTGTACTGTCATGCATTATGTTAGGTTTATGTTGATCTAGTCCAACATATGTGATATTATAATACTCTGGTACTGTGTTTATTGTGTTGCTAACAAACAGCTCAAAATTCAAACCATATCAAAACCCCCTCATCACCCAAAAACAAAAATGTCCGATAGGCACTGCTCTGTGGCGACTGCGTATTGACTTTAGCGAAAAGCGGAGCTCATAACACCAAGGCAAACTTCTCTGAGAGTGGATGAAGAAAGTAAATATAATAATATGATACTTTATGAAATACTATCCTACCCCCTTGTCCAATGATGTTCTTTCCATTAGTGCTGTGGTACTCCGAAGCGAGATCGAGAACTTTACTCAGATCATGTTTCCCACCTCCACTGTTGAATGGGAAGGGAAACTGCAGCTCTGGAGATTTGGCCAGCTGGGACGTGCTCAGGAAGGAAGCCAGGGAGGCCATGGATAGAGCTGTGGGAGACGAGAACAGAGCCGAAGCCAAGAGGGGGCTGGTGTGCTGAGTGGTTGGAGCCGTGGTTTCCAAGTCGTGGCCGTAAATGAGTTTGTGGTTCTCGTACTCAGCGCTGAAGAAAAATCTCTGAGAGCACTGGGTGCAGCCGTGCTTCTTGAAGGCCGAGCTGTGCTCTAGGGCGTGGACCTGGATCTCCTGGGGGGACTCGAACGTCTTGTTACACACAAAGCACAGGATGTCCCGTCCTGAGAAGCTGTGCTGGATCAGGTGGGTCTGGAGACGAGCTGGAGATGTGACAGGAAAGGAAGGTTTATTATGTAGTTTGAGAACAAAGAATGGAGATGTAACAGTAAACAAAGGTTTATTGTATTGTTTGAGAACAAAGAGAAAGGTGAGGGATCGAGACAGATGGAGTTCCATTATCGAGAACCTCCGGACCAGAGGCGTCACCTAATCGTCATCATGGCCACTATCTCTTCATGTGACCCCAAATCCATAGCCCACATGACCGTCCATGTGTAAACATTGATTTTTCGGGTAAACTAAACTTTCTGCTAATGTAAAATTTTTGGTTAATCAAAACGTTTTACATGTACTTCTTCCAGTTATCACTTCGACAGTAGCTGCAATTGTATGCAAGTACATGTTAAAAAGAAGAAATCTCTGTTTCCTCGTACCTGGAGAGTCAAAGAGAGCTCCACAAAGCCTGCATTCGTGCTGCGTTCCCTCCGTCAGCATGTGGGTGGCCACGTGGAGCTGGATCTCATACTCAGAGTTAAACGACTGCTGGCACTTGATACACTGGAAGTTGGTCTGAAATAGAGGACCAATGCTTGTTTAAGAATAAGAATAAGACTGATGAAATGCTATATATCACCAGTACTTATGTATGCATGTGAAACATGGACACTGACATCAGTCCCGGAGAGGTGTCTCGAGGCTGCTGAGAATTGGTGGGCAAACGCAGGTGTTGAAAAAAATGACCTGCTTTTTGTGAATTTTCAATTTTGGTGCAGGAAGGAAGGAAGAAGAAAAGAATTTTAGTGCAAAGAGAAAGAGACCAGTGTTCAGTCTCATCGTCTCTGCTCTTAAGACACTCACCTTATGGGTCAGCATGTGTGCTTCCAGGAGCTGTGCTGTGGCAAACTTCTCACTGCACTGAGCACACGTGTGTAGTGGGGCCTCCCCGTGGTAACACGGCTTACACACGTAGTAGGTCCTGCCACTAGCATTGAGCTTAGAGACCAGGTTCTCTTTGGACTCAAAGCTCTTCAGGCACACACAACACGTGAAGAAGGAAGGTTTGGATGCGAAGTGATGACGTCCGTGCATTTGGAGCTCCACTAGAGAAGATAAGCTCTGAAATTGTGGAAAATGGTGAAGTTAGACAGAATATACACAAGAAGACAAAACAATTCACACAAATATACTAGCACAATAGTCCACAACAAAATTAATAAGAAAAAAAAATCCTTTCAAAGAAGAAGGAAAAAGACATGCACAAATACATACATTTTTACATATAGATAGACATGAAGAAATAAAATTGCTCTCTGGCATTCTGTTATAACCTATTTTGGGAAAAGAAATCAAGCTATGACTTAATTGTGAGAGACCCCTGAACTTCCGTAAGTGAAAGAAGTGTAAAAAATAGATCACAAGGCTAGTCGAGTTTAGTTTGTTAAAAAACCCTGTATAAACAAATACAAAATAAATCTAAGTCTAGCATAGTCAGTGGACCATGCTCCACTAGGACTCAAGAGTCATTAGTAATAGACATCATTTACATAGCTCTTTCCCCTGCTCTACGGCAAGCTCAAAACACTTTACAACCACTATTACCCTGACAGACCTAATGCATTCCAGAACCTTCTAAACCTCCTGGGAGGCATACTGGTGCCTTGGTCCGCGCCGGGCGCTCATACCAACAAACTAACAAGATATTTCACTGTCTATAGTCGGGTACTCATTTTACACCTAGGTGAGGTGAGAAAGTCATGACAAAGTACATCTTCCAAGAGTGGTGGATAAGAAAATACTCTCAAATCCAAATCGAGTCGGCACTGACGGGGATCGAACTCTAGACCTTTGACTCGACAGGCCAATGCTCTAACCACATTACCACCAGTAAAGTAAAAATCTAACGTTGTCAAAGACTTCTATCCACAAGTGTTGACTGACCTGTCTGCAGACAACACACTGCAGCAGAGAAGAGCCTTCGAATCCGTGCTCCTGGGTGTGCAAGTAGAACTGTTCCTGGTTGCTGAGATTCACTTTACACACTACACACGTGTTGCCCTGGTGGATCTTGCAGTGTGTAAGCTTGTGCTCGGCCAGCACGCTGGTTGACGGGAACGTTTCGTCACAAATACTACACGTCAAGTTTCCGGAATTGACGTGGATCTTCATGTGCTTGTTGTACTCCTGGCTCGTCCTGAAGGTCTGGCTACAGAACATGCAGGACAGCTGAGGGGGAGGGGGAGACATGGTGGCGGAGCCAGGAGATGCACTAGATGCTGCGCTGGTATTGCCGAAGCTGCCACGGTTGTTGCTGCTGTTGGTGGTGGTGGTGAAGATGTTGTTGACGGTATGTGCTGCTAGAATTGGACTTGTCAAGGCAGAAAGTAGTGTCTGATTGTTGAGGAGTAATTTCTCTTGACGACTGGTCTGGAAAAAAAAGGAAAAAATAAGCTACATAGGCCTATCTCTCTCTTACCTCTTACTCTAAGGTATCGAATAAACAGAGGGGTTGGAATAAACCGGGGGGTGGGGGTGGGGGTTATATCGCAGCTTTTGTAAAGTAAAAAAGGGTCTACTCTCCGGTACACATTGGCTTCATACTTGCCTGTGAACAAGTGCACCAGTGTGGCTGAGAGCAGAGACAGATGGAGAGTCATTTCAAGTCAACCTGGAAATAGATGATCCAAGAAGGATAAGAAAACTACAGCCAAAAGCCTACCTTAAGATCTCCAATCTCTGATTTGGTCCCGGACTGCTCCACTGCAGATTTCAAGGCCGCTCGCACCCCGTGCTCCTCAGACTTGTGAGTCTCTAAAAGTGGGAGTTCACAGAACTTTAGGTCGCAGATGTTACAGACGTGCAACGGTTCTTTGTTCTTCCAGATCCCAGAACCAGTAGACGACAAATGTGCTTGTGTCCTTGGAGACAGCACTGACGAACTCCCAGGCTGGGACGGTGAGACAGTCACTTGCTGAGGTTTGTGGAGGGGGGACGGGGCGCTGGGAGATTTCAATATGATTCTCGGCGATGACGACGATGAGGAGGAAGATGAGAAGGAAGAGGAGGAGGATGATGCTGCAGTCGATGCTGGCTGTAGGAATCCCAGAGAGTCGTCTTTCTCTTGTTTGATGGTCAGCCTGGGAGACTTGGAGGGGGTGGCTGACCTCACTGGACTGGTGGACTGGGGGGAGGGGGGGAGAAATGGTGGTGTTGTTGATATATGGTGGTATAGTGTTGTTGTTGACTCATAGTGGGGTATTGTTGTTGTTACATGGTGGTATATTGTTGTTGTTGTTGTTGCTTGCAATCAGTCTTGTCTTACTATGTTACTAGTACTAGTACGCCTAACAAAACTGTCAGTGGTGGATTAGCTCAGTCGGTAGCGTGCCGGACTCCGGATCCAACGACCCTGGGTTCGAGCCCTGACTGGGGCGAGTTCCGTAAACCCTTTGGAAAGGTTTTTAACCACCATTTCCATACCCCACCCAGGTGTAAAAGGGGTACCTGGCTATAGGCATGTTTCTGCGCCTCACAGGCTGCCTGTACATGTGCTCAATGTTTGTAATGTGTTGTATGCTTTAGCTGTAAATAGACGTAAAGTGCTTTAAAAGATGTTGTTGTTACTGTTGTTTAGTATCGGGCATAAGGTATGAGCTATTCGCTCTTTAAGTGATCAAAGAGACCTACAGAGCCATGGAAGCCTAGCTCTGCAACCTTGGAATTGGGGGGCCTTCAATTTGACCCTTTGTTCATACAATTGTGCAATGCAGTCACAAGACCATAAGGCTTCAGAAACAATAAAGAACCTAAAGTCAATTTTCCTCAGGTCCATCCTTTTCCCAGACTACTAGGTGGATGAGACAGAGCCATACCTGGCAGATGTCCATCTTGAAGTCACTGTGACAGCTCTGGAGGTGCTGGTCCAGCAGGTACTCAATGTGGAAAGCCTGGTCACACATCGGACAGGTGAACTGTTTACTGTGGCTGGTCAGATGGCACTGGAGCTCCACCTACACAAGTGTGGGAGGAAAAAAGAATTCAATAAAAGATTCAAATACTTTGTTTCCTTTAATTGAAAAGATACAAGAAATAATATGGACTGTTCACTGTGACTTGTAAGATGCCACTGTAACTCCACCTACACAAGTGTTTGAGGAAAAAAGAATTCAATACAAGAATGATTACAATTATTTCTTTCAGAGCCTTTTTTTCCTCTTCAGGTATTTCATCCAGGGTATGTGAACTGTCTACTGTGGCTCGTAAGGTGACACTGAAAATACACCTACACAAGTGCGTGAGGAAAAAAGAATTCAATATAAGATTCCAATAATTTCTCTTGTACCCTTTGTATCACTTGTGAAATGACACTGTATTTCCACTTACTCAAGTATGTGAGGACAAAATAAGAGGACACTAACGATGCAATGCGTTAGTACATAAGAATAATTACATTACAAGAACATCTCATCTTGGCCATGTGTAGATGGTTCAATTATGTGATATGCCATCAAATGATGAGCCCATTTACAGGTAAATTACATTTATAAAGTGCGTTAGTAGATGCACAACACTATATGAACATCTTATATAAACAAACAAGACAAAATGAAGCTCACTGACCTCTGAAGTAAAGGACTCCTGACAAAAGAGACATCTGTAAGGCTTTGATTTTGTAGATGGTTCACTTATGTGTTATGAGAACCCATTTACAGCAAAACGCATAAGCATAACATTACAAGAACATCTAATCAAGCGAGACAAACCAAAGCCCACTAACCTCAGAAGTAAAGGACTCTTGACAAAAGAGACACCTCTAAGGCTTGGCCATGTGTAGATGGTTCACTTATGTGATAAAAAGAAAGAAATCTTAAAACTCAGTTATAAAATGTGTTAGTAGATGCACTATATGAACATCTTATATAAACAAAAAAGTCAAAATGAAGCTCACTGACCTCTGAAGTAAAGGACTCCTGACAAAAGAGACATCTGTAGGGTTTGGACATGTGTAGATGGTTCACTCTCACGTGCACCTGCCACTCCATCTCTGAGCGGAAAGTAATGTCACATGACACACACTTGTACAACTTGCACTCATCACTGTGCTTGATGGCAAAATGCACCTGGCAGTTGAAAATGAAAGTAAAAGAGAAACAAGGGGTGGGGTGGGGTAGGAGGACATGATATGAATTTTTCACTCCAAAATGGGTTTGAATGTGCTATTGGAATATTTTGGCCAAATATTCACTATATTGTCTTGTGGGGATAGATTGGCCACACATTACGAAAACCTCCCAACAACATCACTCGCCAGGCCTTAACCTGGAACCCCCAGGGAAAGAGAAAGAGGGGAAGGCCAAGAAACACATGGAGAAGGGACCTTGAGGCAGACGCCAAACAGATGGGCCACTCCTGGAAGGAGCTGGAGAAGATAGACCAGGACCAGAGACGATGGAGGGCTACTGTTAATGGCCTATGCCCTAAGAGGGCGACAAGGCCTAAGTAAGTATGTAAGTCTTGTGGAAAGCATAGACTGATGAAAATGGATTGGAAAGTGTTTCTGGATGGGAGACAAACATGTCTGGCTCTTTTGTCATGCATTTAATAATGTCACACTCAGGGATTCTTCTTCTATGCTGTCATACTGCAAATGTCACATCCGTTTATATATGTAAAGGGAATAATGCTACAGATTTTCCCCTGTACCCAGGTGTAAGATCTTGTAAATACAATGGTAGGAAATTCACTTGTTGAAGTAAGTTTATGAGTAGGCTGAGATGGTTCTGAAATGGATCAGATCTGTCAGGGGTAAAAGAATATTATAGATACTAATTGAACCAGTTATCAGGGTAGGGAATGTGCAATATAAATGGGCATGATTTTAATTTCAATTCGTACTTAAACATATGATATGATATCTAGAAGGAGTTTTGTAAACTCCACATCCTTCAGGTATCAAATAAACGGGCCCATCCATGTTACAGGTATAAAAGGTTTCCACTGTATGTATACACATGCAGCCCTCACCTGAATGTTAACTTTAGAGTCGAAGATGTCCTTGCAGAGAGAGCAGCGGTACAGATGGTGAGCGTGGATGTCCATCAAATGTTTCTGCAGCTCGTCTGGTTTGGTGAAGTTCTTGGCACAGCTACTACAACCGTACTCTGTGCTCACACACAGGTAGTGTAGGCTGGCGTGGGCCTCCAGCTGTTCCTCACTGGGGAAACTCAGGTGACACTGCACACACTCGTGGTTCTTACCTGGAGAACAAGTTCAACATTTTTGTTGTTATTGTAGAATAGAGAGTTATTGATAGAATTTATAGGCCTACTGAGAGGGCTTCCCTGTTCTTATGAACAGAAATAGACAACAGCTGTTTGCTTCTTTGCTTGCTATTTCCCCCTGATTGGTGGCCAAACTCGTTAACCAAAACTCTTTACATTTTTGTTAAAATTGTTCCTTTCAATTCATGCAGCTTTAGAATATCCATTCAACACCTGTTACCTTAAATTGCAGTCAGAAAAAAATCTTGTTAAATTTTCCACTATTCTCTTTTCTCTTACTTGTGTTGTTGTTGCTGTTGTTGTTGTGGCTATTGTTGGAGATGTTGTTAGAAAAGTTGTTCTGTCCTGTATCGCCAAGTTTGTTCTCCAAGTGTCCAGTATCCAGGCCTGGTAACAGAGGTAGATTCAAGGACTCTGCCTGGCAGGACAGCTGGGTTAGAAACTCACGTGCAGAAATTTCTGTGGAAACAAAAATGAAAAGTGATTTCAACTTTATGATTTATAATATTAGGCCTACAAACACACACACATACACATACACACCATTAACTTCCTAAAGTGCTCGTTGTTTCATATCTGTCCGCGTTGAATCTTAATACCACTTGCTCTGCACATTCCTTGGAGTCATCTGTAATTTTGTTTTGCATATTTTAGTTGATATCATAAACAAAGTCTAGGTAAAAACATTCTACACACACACACACACACACACACACACAAACACACTTACACACACACACGCACACCTTGTAGCTGTCTACATGAAGCACTGGCCCTGCTCAAGGCTCCGGATATGATTCCACACACTTAAACACACACACCAACCCCCACCCCCACCCACCCAAACACACACACTCACTCACCCACACAAACACACACACACACACCTTGTAACTGTCTAGGTGAAGCCCTAGCCCTGCTCAAGGCTCCGGAAATCATTCCGTCTTCCAAGCTCGCCATGAGCCTCGGCATCTTAACCCGGACAGATCCCTCATCCTTGCGGATATGATCCGACCCAGCTTTCGTCTTGCCGGACACCATCACCTTGTCATCATGGCCTGCCGACAGCTTGGAGTGTAACTCTCCGCTCAGCCTCAACGATGAAGATGATGATGATAGAGATGATAATGAGTCTTTGTTGACTTTTGATGATGACGATGCCGATGATGATCGTTTCCCACGTCCTTTGGTTGCAGAGGTTTTCTTGTCCATGACAATGTTGTGGACATTGATCATGTGGTCTTCCAGTGATTTTGGGCTGGGTAGCGTCATGTTGCACCTATGAGAGAATCAAAGAAATACATGTAGATAATGAGTTAATTTGGAGTACAATTTGATGCTTTATTCTTATATCTCTCCCAATATACAATGTATCTAATGTACATGTGTTGTGTGTGTGTGTGTGCGTGTTTGTGCATGTATGTGTGTGTGTGTGTGTATTACTCTATGTGTGTCTTTGAGTGTGTGTGTGTGAAGCAAAATGAATTTCCTACTCTGGACAAAAAAGATTAATTATTTCTATTGTTATTATCATATATCAGGCATTCCTCTTGCAGGACATTTCCTCTCAAACATTCCTGCAATTAAAAACTCTCATCTCTTGCTATTCTCTCTGCTTTGTGTACTTGTACTTAGATTGTTATGTCATCACATATGTATTATATATTACATTGTGTCTTGTACTTGTACATTTATAAACAGCACCATAACATGTGCCCCCAGGACAATAAAGTTTGTGCCTTACATCATCTGATCATACATTATTAATTTCCAGTTGTTTTGATTTGAAACAATTGGTTTTCGGTCAATACGCTCTTGAGTTGGCTTTTCTTTGTTCAAACACATTGCTGTTATGTAGTAACAAGTACTTAATAAAGTTCCTATTGTTCACTCAAGCATGACTTAAGATTCATTTGTAAATCTATACAACTCAAACCTGTTGCAAAATGCAGCATCAATGCCAGTAGAGCGCTGTTGTGCATGAACGATGCCTTTATGTTTGGCCAAGGCGTCAAGACTGTGGAATCTCTGAACACACATGCTGCATGGGTACGTGATGTCTAGTCCATTCTGGCTGCGATGTATCACTGTCATGTGATCGTGGAGACTGTCAAGAGGAAAAAAGACAACATGTGGCTATATTAGTTTGAGTGTTGCAACACAATTTTATCATAATAATATAAGAGGTGGGACATTGTTTTAACGTCTGCCTCCTTCTGCCCAATACCATGTTATGGAATCTCTATTTCCTTCAATTAAAAGAGGTTATATAAGAGTAAAGAGTGTTTCTAAAAAGTGACATTTCATTCCCAATTGTTTTTTTTTGTATGCAGCACAGTGTTCACATTTTACGTGCAAACATAGACTAGACACCTTGCTCCAAACTTACCTTGAAAAAATAACCATTCGATCTGCATACTAGATGTTTAAGTTTCATACTAAATTGAAGCAACAGCTGAGACTTCTTTGCCCAAGCCAATTCATTACTTCCCCAACCCCCCTTTTTAGCCATTTTTTTTACTCTAGGGGTCGAAAGGCTGAGCCGCAAATTATAATCATGCGCGTTGGAGTACTACTCAAGTCTGAGTGATCCAACTTACCGGAAGAAGAAGAAGAAGAAGACACAAATCATGTCTAGATCTAACCCTGAAACTTGCTTCGCCTTCCAAGATATTAGAGTCGATGGAAGCTGCCATCTTTTTTTTTTTTTCAAGCCCTTAGTTTTCTTTGTTTCCAGCTTCTGGTTCAACGCTACCAATATTCACACTCGCCCAGTTGTCTGGATGCCCAATGCCTTGCAAATCATGGCATGCATTTCACAAAACGTTCACCAACAGTAGACCACATAGAAAAACTATATAATAATGCATCGCATTTATATTGCACATTTCCATTCACATGAATGCTCAATGCGCATTACAAATAATTAATAGAGAATAGACAAGTCACTAAAACATGTATATACCGGCAGTTAAACTTGAATAATAAAGAGTATTACGTGCAACATCAACATGAGGAGGTAAAAATGGATGTAACAAGAAACAAGCTAAGTGAAAGAAGTCCAAAAAGGGGCTAATTAAAAGAACACAAGAACGTAAGAAGAACATGACTAACAAATATCACTCTCTACATCAATAAAAGCGCAAGTAAGAAGAATAATACTCTCGCCGCAAGTCACGCCAGAGGGCATCGTGCCTATGGATTCTTAGCTTCAGAAGCGATTTAAAGTTAGAAAGTGTGGGAGCTTGCCTCTTTAGAGTTTAACGTAATCGTCTAAATTGCGTGATGCCAAACCCCGAAGGGCACGTTCAAAGCTAAAACCAACACAATCTGTACAAGTTGTGTGATATTATAAGCCGAAGGGTACTTTCAAAGCTCAACCAAACCCAATCTGTACAGAGGCTTGTGTGTTCAGTCATTACTTTAAACAAATCCCATCCAATTTTCGCGCCTTCGAATAAGATGCGGGTATTTTACATCGATTTATAAGAATTTTGAGGAGATTATTGTGTGACTTTTTAAATTGGAAGTCGCAGCTTGACACTGTACTTGCAAAATTACAAGAAAGACAAGACAGCTCGAGTGAATCCTCGATCATCTTCGTGTAGAGTGCGTTGAGGTGGAATTGCTCCAGTCCAAAGTTCGAAAAAGAAACGAATCATGTCTGACACAAACGCTTTTGTATCCCAGGCACTAAACTCATCTACATTACAAGTACATCGTCGAGGTTTGATTAGTGACTCTGATTTCATCCACATAGATGCTTTCCTCTCGTCAGTCATCCTCTTTTTCGCCGTGTGTGGGACAATGACCAATCTCCTAAACACCAGCACATTTCTAGCCATGGGCACCAAAGATGGAGTCAGCATGAGCTTCTTGTTCTTGTCCATGTCTGATCTCAGTTATGCCACTTTTTATGTACTTGGTGGAGTAGGGCGAATACTTACATACATAGAGAGAGAACATGGAGTTGTTTACTCCTTTTCTCCATTTGTGCTGATAACCATTGCAAAATGTGCAATACCTTTTGCCACCATAACATGTATAACTACAGCTTATATCGCAGTTGTACGCTGTGCATGCGTCATTCGGCCATTAACATTTAAGGACATGTTCACAAGAAACAAAACGATCGTCATTTTAGGATCATCAGTTATCTTGGCCTTGGCTTTTTACGCCCCGGTTATGGCGACGTTTCGCATTGTCTACGGCTGGGATGTCGGGAAGAATGTTTCTAGATACATTATTCAAGAGTTTGGAGAGCGACAAGATATAGAGACAGCTATCTGGCTATTTTCTAACACCATTGTCCCCATCGTGAGTCAGGTCGTTGTTATGGCCTGTGTACATGTACTCATCAACGCTCTCAAAACGGCCTCTTCTTTCAGGGAGCAAACCAAGGCAGCAGACCCAGAGATAGTTGGGGCTAAGGGAAAACTGAGCGGCAAGGATGCTCAAGTTGTTGCACAAGTTGCCTTAATTTCTGGTCTCTTCGTGATCTGCAATTTTCCAGTCATCACTTTCTGTATTGTTGCAAGAGTAGAGCCGGAGTTTTTTTTATTTAGAACGTTTCATAACATGTTCTACGTAGTTATGAACCTGATGATTATTTTCCTCCTTGTAAGTGCATTTTTGAACACCTTTGTCTACTTGAAGTTTAACTCTGCCTTTAGGAAGAATTTCATACTTCGCAAATTACGACGATGATCTTAGACTGTGGATTTATATCGGGACTATGAAGGAGCTTGCTTTGAAAATGTATTACGATGACTAGAAAAGACAATATACGCCAAGGAGACTTTTTATCCCATGTGGAGGATATCTGGCTAATACACATAATTATTGATGCAATGTCAATGTAACTCCCTGTAATGTTGCGCGCAATGATTTGAAATACATGGGATCATTTTGGCATTCTTGTTATTTCTCATACAAATTATTGGCGAATTTTTCTGTTTTGTGCATTGGAACACTACGTTCTGTCTTTGTAGTTTTTTGTTGCTTAAAAAAGAAATTAAAAATCACTTCATTTTATGACTTCAACGTTTGGTCCGCACTGATTCATCTCGGGTCTATGAAATACACACAAAAGGGGACGGTCTACTTTCTTTACAGCAATTCAACATTGTGCTCAGTTCGATTTCGATGTACCGTACGTGATACATTGGAAGCTTTTATATTGCCTTATATAATACCTTAAGGGCCTTTGATATACCGTACAA
>JAUELK010272597.1:0-15471 GCA_031471215.1 Gastropteron pacificum | reverse complement strand
TTTTTATAAACTGTAGGACTTGCTCATGTAGGCCTACTTTATGAGAACACAGAATGACTGGACGAGTGTGATTAGAATTAGATTTAGAAAAATTAACTCAGTATCTTCTTACTCAGTATTAAGTTACTACAAGATCTATTTATTGAGGTGTTGCATCTCAAACAATCACCACCTTGTGACGAGTTAGGTGTTTACACTTTCAGCTGACCCTACCACTCTGGTGAAAGTGAATAATTGTAAACCGCCTAACAACACGTAGCCCAAGTTAGGCGGTTAGACAAGCATGTTTTGAGAGTTATAACCGCTTAACTCGGATTTCTCTTTTAATTAATACAAACATGTCCACGATTTGATTGTACATACCCTTTAGAAAGGAAATTTTGATTGGATCACATAACATAACAGGCCATGGTTCCACCTAAATCGCTTTGTTAGCTTTGTAATTTGTAGAGTTTTTGTCTCTCCTGTACAAGTACAATTTGCAAAAAACGAGTTAGGCGGTTATAAACATTCACTGATGATGTCCTAAATAAAAGTAGAGATGCGAATCTCATAGAAACTTGTCAAAATTGTGGAGCTAATATTACTAATAATGATGAGGAAAGGTCTTTTTATCTCCCATTGGCTTTATTTTGCCTTACAACTTACAGAACATTGACTCCTTAAGTTTTGTTTAAAGATTCTGCATGATATTTTTCAAAGTATTGCAGGGCATTGGTAACTATGGGAATGTAGACTGTCAAATATGATAATCTTTCACTGTCCAATTGTTTTGAACACACCAACAATTACACTAAATATTTGAGAGAACAAAGAAAAACAGCTGAAATTTTAAAAAAAGATTGTTAAAATATTTTTTTTTAATATCAAAAAAATAACAAATTACAATGTGGAATGTTTTTCAATTGACAGCTGCATAAAAATAGAATCAATGAATCAATTGACGACATTAGGTTATATGCAATTTATTAACAGTCAATAAGACATAATAGACAGGTATGCACTACAATACAATTTCCCCCTTTTTTTGCGCACACTCCTGAGACTGAGACAGGTATCTTTATATATGCAGAAAAGACACATGTTGAATATTGTCATCAGCTGAGACACAGGCAATCTTCAGGCTTAAAACAAATGATAATCATCTTCCTTCCTAATTCATGTCTAACTGAGATTCAAGGTTCTTGGCTATATGATATGACAAAAGCTGTGTCTTGGAGTTGAATCATTCATTTATCATAACAGAATACAAATCCCCTTTTCAAAGCCTTTAAACCTTCTTTCTCCTCTTCCTTCCTAAAAATCTGTATTTGCCTAATTGAGTGTGACTTTTAGCAAGAGATAAAGATCACAGTCACAGTCACAGTAAGATTGAAAAGAAGAGCCTTGTAATGAGTTTTCCTTGACAAATGAACTTTGTTTCATGAAACATTTGAGTTGTATTTTTAGTCCCTTTCTCTACACATAACAAAGATGTTTGTGTTTATCATGTCAGGCAAAAAAGCCCCTGCAAAACAGAATATACTAGTTATATGAACAGGCTGAAAACAATAATTCTAAAAAAAAATAATGTATATATAAAGAGATAACAGAATTTTGAACTAGATATGACTTCTCATTTCAATTCGACCATTCACTTCACATACACATGACATTGAATGATAGTGATAGTGATAGCTATCTGGTAGAGGATGTGTGAAGCTTGAACTTAAGTTAAATTCAAGATCATAAAGATTATACACATAATGTAGTTGAATTAAGAAGAACAAATTGTGAGGCATCAGAAAATAAAAGCACCTTATGTCATGGTGGAGATCAATGGAATCTGAATGAAAGAGGAAAAGAAATAAAATGGAGGAAAAAAAGGGAAGGGTATATAGATGACATAGTGCTATCCATCTGATAAAGAAGACTAAACATGATCATGAAATGTCACTAGATTGTACACATAGATCCATTCATTCACAATGCATAGTTGGATTTGAATTCATTAGTAGAGTTAGAGAGATCCTGTAGTTTGTTCTCCACTCAGACAAGAGATGGTGATCATCAGTTACATGTAGTTCATATTCACAATTACATCACCATTCACAATCCTTTAGATAGAGCTATAAACTATCAAGCCCTGTACTTACCATCCAATCATCATACAGAACTTTACTTCCTGAGCCAATAGGAACAAAAGGTGCAAAGTAGTTTGAATTTAGTACCATTTTCTAAATTTCACCAATTACAAACTTATCTCAATCAATGAATCAAGATTTGAAATCGAGATGAGAGTTCCATCAAGAATGTGACTTCATATTCATAGATAGAGTTCCAAGCTTGTGCACAGCTTCTACTTACTTCTATACAGATATAATATTTGTGTGCTCTTGATCATAAGTGTGTTATCTCCTGCACAAGATCCCTTTAGGTCAAGCAGTAAGCCCTAAAGTATCCATCCACACCCCTATCCCGCCTTTCTTTTTGTCTAAAGTCTAAGTACTCAATTCATTTCATTCACTCTTCTCTAAACGAAAATGAGACAAAAAGCAAAAGCAAACTACAGTATATGTAAACTGTAGACCATAAAGATTCCACACATAACAAGTGTGCAATCATAAATGTACAGCAATCATTACATTACAGGTAAAAAATGCAATAGTTAAAAAATGTTGTGCTAAATATACTATTCCAGTTACAGTACATTCAATTGAACTCAAAGAATATTCCTCTGCTTGAAAGAAGAAAGTCATCAGTGTTTAAAAAGTTAAAAAGAAGAAGCAAAGTAGGGCCTTACTTGAAGCAAAAGTGACAGCAGATTTTGCTCAGACTCGAGAGTATTTTTGTCGTGTGATCTCTCAAGAAATACTTGAAATACTACTGAAGTGCCCTAATTAAGAAAGTTTGATTTTATTCAAATTTAAGGTAACAGGCCGGGTCTCCTTATGCAGTAATGTAGGCCTTCATGTACAATGTTCATTCATAGATTCATAAGACAGAATACATGATTGTACTTGGAATGCTCAAGATAGAAAACTTGGTAGTATAATCCTGTGTGGTTAACCAGCCTTTCCAGATCAACTGTGAGAAAGGTTTGACTGAAGTGATGGCGATGTTCTAAAAAATCATTTATTTGAAACGTGAAAAGAAGGCCACATTTGACAAACAATTATCAATGACATTTGACATGCAAGTACAAGGCAGAATAGCTATTGAGATTGAATAACTATCTGTGAGAAGAAACATCATGATCACAAATCAATTGTTCATGCACAAGTCACTACACAAGTACAAGTATGTACAAATACAAACATACAAAAAGGTATTGATTTATAAATGGAGGTGAGCAATTGACTAAAACTGCTGTCTTGCACTATAAACTTAAATCAAAATGAAAGAAAGCAGAAATATTTGAACAGGGGTCTACTGAAAAAAGGTGTAAAATGTGGCTGCTTTTTGGTAAAAACATGTTTACTGACACAATACAACAATTTGCTGTCTTTTTTGTTCCATCCCAATGTGTAAAAATCACATAAGCAGTTCAGTGGTTTCAACTGGAAGAAATTGTTTATGTGTCTATTAATTAATGTTGCTTTCTCCAAGAAAGCTACTGATAAAGTTCATTGTGATGCAACATTTGATCAGTCAGTTTCAAAGTTCTGTCCCGCTCCATACATGTCAGCCAAACGGGCAAACTTTTCCCCCCAGTCTCCCAAGAAATCATAGTCTTGGCTGCCATCAGTGGATGTTGTGTTCACGGAGCTCAGACTGCCGGCATCACTATTCCCACCTTCAAAGTCAAACTGATGCAAACTGTCGGTGAATGGATCTGAGTCTGGGTCCTCAGCTTGATTGATGCGTTTATCAATGAAACTGCCCACATCAGGGCGGCTATCAACTTCAGACCTTGGGTCTTGTGCACCTGATGAAGGAAAGATGGCAATTCTCAATACTTTATCTAAATCTAAGGGCCTTTTTTGGACTAAAGTTCCCACAATAGACGAATTGTGTGCATAGCATCAATATAGAGTTAACTATGGCAATAGGACGCTCTCAATCTCAAGGAAATTCAGAAACAGGAGGGCAGGGATACAATGTTCATGTAGCAATAAAAGCATCCTTTCTTCTGGTCATTTTTATTTTCTTACAGTTTCAAACGTAACTGAGAGGTATACTTAACAAAAGAATCAACAACAACAACAACAAACCCATAAGACATTGTGGCATCAAAATACATACATTAGGGCCTACTATGACTGCCTGAATACTGAATATTATGATTATGATGATAAAGGAAGTTACAGTCATGATTTTTATTATTTTATGTAAACAACATACTTCTTCTGACTGGTAAAGTTTCATTGGTGGGGTATGTGGAAGGTCTCAAGGCAGATTCACGATTGCGATCATTGGGAACAGTGAGTACTGAGATATCATAGCCCTCATTGTCCATTTCACCTGGGGACAGACACAAGGTTAAATGACGACAACATGGTACTTGAAAAAGGAATGGAATGACTGCTACTGTTACTGTCACCGTCATCCCGCATCATCAGCATCATTATCAATCATCATCATCATGAACAAGACATGTGTGGTACTGTCTAACTGTAATATCCTTTTACTTTTAGTTTTAGTATGACTAGGTTTACATACTACAAATTTAAATTTAAATTTAAAGAATAAGGGAAAATAGAGTGATGGGTCTTCCTTTGGAAGAAATAGTATAAGCATTACCTGCGCCTTCGTCATCGTAAAACATGACATTTTCTCTAATGAAGTCATCATCAGGATCCACCTTGACAATCATCCTCTCATCATCCTCTTTACGGCACATCAAGAAAAGGATGAGCACAGCGACAAGAACTGTGGATCACATTTTTTGGGGGGGTAAAGAATATTAATAACTAGCTGTAGATACCCGACATTGCACGGGGACAAAATACTGTTATTACCGTATGATTTTATGATGAACACAAACTATAAAATCACAAAGAAATGAAATGGTATAGTGGATAGATTCACGTTAATTTATGTGAGTTGTGTGTGTGTTGTGCGCTCCTTTGGTCATAACGTCAGTGGGCAGGCCTACTTTACTCTGTGTTGGGTGAAGGAAGGCAAGCACACTTAACTGTCAACAAAGGTTAGGTCCCTTAAACTTAAAACATGTACCTCGAAAAGACAGTAGGCCTACACTGTATGGTGAGTAGTGTGCACATGATTTCCTGTCCGGTTTACATGAACTTTGACCTCAATAATAGAAAGAAGGTTGCTAAGCAGTGTTAGTGTTATTGTTTCCCAAACTTCACAGAATGCTAAAGATTGGAAACAATAATGATCTGAAAAAAAGAAACTACAGTGAGGTTAGAGTTCTTTCTAACACTGTGCACCCTTTGGGGTATTCTAAGACACCACAGAAAATTTGAAGTCTGAGACTGAGAGTTCAGTGGTTGTTGAGCCTTATTGGACACAAATTTGCAAGTCCACAAATACATATATCTTATATATTGTACAGATGACATTATGGTTAGGATATAATGGCAATATTATATCCCATTTCATTGTCTGTGATGCTTTGTCCTCTCTCTCAACCATCTTTGTGATGTTTCAGATTTATTGCAAGAATATTATTATTAGTAGTAGTATCTATCTTCTTACGAGTTCATTTGAACACAGAAAAGATGATACAGTAGGCTATTCTATAGTATACAAGTTCTGCAAAATGCCATGACTACATCATGATCAATGAAAGGATGTTGCAGTCGTACCCAGTACTGAGGATCTCAGCTGACAGTACAGTCTTACATGTAGGTGCTGAAGATTTCTAGACATTAAGAAAGCAAGGTGCAAGTTTACCTGTGTGTAGAGTTTGACTAATCTGATTTGAACCCTTTGAAGCTATATTTTGTCAGCCACTTACTAAGAACAACAATGATGGAAATGACAATGCCAGCAATCGCCCCGCCAGATATGCCATCACTGCCTCCTGAGGATGGCAGAGCTCCGCAGAACGCCTCGCCGTTTACCACAGAGCACGGGCGACCGTCTGAGCATGGGTTGGGATCGCACAAAGGAGGACAGACACCATTTTCTTCCAGCTTATTGCCAGGACACCTGCAGATAATAAGGATGGATTAGGTGAAAAGAAATTTGCTATTTTGTTTTCTTTTTCGCTAATTTTGATTTGTTGTGCAATGAAATGACCGTTGGTCTCAGGAAAAAATTCGTTTTAAAATTTGGAACTGCCGGGCAATCACTGGGTGGATTAGATTGAAACAGGTATCAAATCAAAGGTAGATCTCTGGAGATTAGTTTGGTATCAATTATGAATATGTTTGATTCTAAAATAATGTGCTGTATCTAAGTTCAGGCTTTTCCTTGCCCTGTTGCATCCAAGCACAGGTTTACACAGTAAAAAAGGGGGATTCAAGTAAGGTCTCTATTCATGTTTTGTTATATTTAACCTTTTTAAAAATAATTGTCTCTGATTGATTTAAAACCATCAATTCTTCATCTTTACTGAACAAAAATGCACATCCACCACACACACACACAAAAAGAAGGGCTACAGCACCAAACCTTAGAAAACAACAAACATTTCAATCAGCTCAAAGGTTTGTGAGGAAACCTATCTTAATGTTTAATTATCTAAAAACTATGAATATACCATACCTGCACTCAAAGCCTCCAAAAATAGGGTAGCAAGTTCCTTCTTGGCAGGCATTGAGTTGGCATTCATCTCTACTGCACCCATTGACTATGTAGGGCCTTTCCACCAGAGTGTTTTGATTCAGAGAAGAGGACAACTCCATGGGCAACAGAAGCTCATCATAACGGATGTCTTGGACACATGCTGAGGTAAGAACATTGTACAAGGATTACATAAGTAAGAAGTTAGCCATTGATGAAATGCAAGGCAACACTTACTTAACAAACTACATACAACTTAACAAATGGAAGCATATATTTGCAAGAATCTGATAAAGATCAGTTGTAATAAAGAGAAATGTATGGATTCTGCAAAGAGTAAATTGATGAATTAAAGGAAATGGTACATCGACCCCATGCACATGAGAAAAACATAATAGCCATGCAGAATTCTATTTTGGACACGGACAGAAGAATTCTAAGTCTCCATTTAAAATTCAACTAAAGAAGTTCTCACTTTGCTTGAGAGTTCACATTATGATGGCAGGAATATTTTGTTTTCATCATTATTTTTTATAGATCAGATAACTTTTCTGAGTATCATGTTTTATCTACCACTTCACTTATTCTTTGCTGCGTAAATTATTACCAACAAATAATCACAACGATACATATTTGTACACAAAAGTTTTGTTTGATAACTTACAGTCAGCCAGGTTCAGTGAGATCTGGTCGGTATCAGTTTGTCCACTGATGAGAGGAATGCTGGCACCAGTTGCCACAAATGGCACTGAGGCGAATTCTACCATCAGAGTTGGATTCACAGGGCTAAAGGCATAGTTGCTTCCTTCACCTCCATTCAAACTCAGGGCCAGTCCATTGCCGTGTCTCTCAAAGCGGGCCGAATGCCATCGGTCATTGTTTGCTTCAGCATCCATGAGGGTCAAATTTGTGATGCCATCTCCAAGATTATACTCCACTGAAAGACGTCCATTTGTCAGCTGGAGACAAAAAGTTCCAATGTTAATGGACAATTGATTATACAAATATAGCTCCTAAGCTGATGTATCTACATCATTTAGTACTTGCATTCTTCAATGCTGAATGGCTGCCTACTCTGAGGGTAAAAAAGCTTGATGAAATGAGAGCATTGGATATCTGCCTACAGGACACACAGCACTGAGAGAGAGAGTACTGAGACCTATAAAAATAGAATAAAATCACTGTCTCTATCATTACTTTTGTTAGACACAAAGGTAAATATGTTACTGCTCCATAATAACTACAAATAGACATAACAAATACAACATGATCTATTATTTATAATTCACTTTTAAAAACAATAACAATGTTAAAAAATATATTTTACATCTGATCATCATAAAAAAAGAGTGTCATTAAAAATGTTCTCTTAAAGAGAAACTAACAATCTCACCTGAAGACTGATAGTGTTTTGAAGATCATTAGACATCATGAAGAGGATACCAGAGGCTTGAACTGTTCTGAACTTTATGTCAATGCTTTGATCCCGAAGAGCCTTTTCCAGGTGCTGATTTGCAATTTGCCACTTGAAGAATCCATTGTCCTTGATCTCCTTCACAGTAGCCTCTGTTGGTAAATGTCAGCTTCGATGTTCACAAAAATGTTTTGACTTACTTTAAAGGATCATTGTTGTTTGCTACTATCAAGCACAAGTTATGAGTATTCATGTTGTCTGATAGACCTACAAAGCCATGATAACCTAGCTCTGTAACCTAGGATTGGAGGGCCTTCAAATTGGCCCCTTGTTCATGCGATTGTGCAATGCAGTCACAAGACCCCGCTGGACCAGTTAATGAATCATAAACATTGCAATAATAATATTGTCAAATGTTTAGGAGATCTGCTAGAAGTAGAAGGTACAATATGTAGAGTAGAAAAAAAAACTTTTTGCAACTTTCTTATTTTTTAAATTTTTTAAAAGATTTAAACCAAGATTTAGATCAAAATCCTAAGGATGTTTCATCTTCAGTATTTAAAGATAGGTAGTTCCTGAGTAAGTCTTTGAAAGTGTTATGTAAGATGTTTTTTCTTATGCGAATATCCCCAAAACCAGACAAGCTATCTTAATTCTGTAAAGGGCTGCCTGTTCAGAATGAAATTATCTATAAGAAGAGTCAGAACAGCTGACATTTGAAGAACTGATTAATCCATGAAAATGTGTACAGATACCACATACTCACAAGTATAAAAATACAAGCATTATAGCTCCCCCCCCCTGTACTACTGTACTGTCAAAGTCTTAAAAATAAATTGGTGGATCAATCAGGAAAATATGAAGAGCAGACAGGACTCATTATTTCTACTTGTGCTTAGTGAGGCTATAATTGAGGAAGCATGTATGAGTGAGGCAAGTGAGTGAGTGAGAGAGATCTGACCTTCTGAGCAGTTAGATCCTGACCAGCCAGGGTGGCAAGAACACTGGACAACTTTCTGTGAGGGCAGCCACTCACTAACACATGTGGCCTTCAGCCCACACGCAGGGCCGGCAGCAGGATTACAGATGCTGTCCTCTTTGGGACAACCATTCAGTCCTGATGAGAAGCCAGGCATCTGCTTAAAACTGAGGTCATAGATCTGCAAGAAAAAGATTGGATTTCATGATTGTGTCTTTATTATGAATATGTTGTTTGGCATGCAAGACATCCACATTCACAGTTCACTGGGTTTCTATGAAAATCTTCTATACTGTGTTTAAAATGAACTAGTAGGGTTTCCCCGTTCTTACGAAGAAGAATGAACAACTGCTTGCTATTTCTAGAACCTCCCCCCACTATCTTTCCACTATCATTTACAACTATCCCCCCCACCCCTGGCCGCTTACCGCCTTTACAAAAATATATTCTCAATACAGGGCTTCCCCATCCTTACAAACAGGACAACAGCTGTATGCTTGCTACTTCTAAACCCCACCCCCACCCCCACTATCTTTCCACTCTCATTTACAACAATTTTTACGTTCAGCTGATTCTGAGAACGTTCGACCATAAACATGTGCAACGCCCCCAAACCACTCTTATAATACAGATATGATAACAATCTACAATTTATCTAGTAGACTTGCCTTTGAATTGTGCCTAAGATTTCTGAGGCAGCCAATGAAGCCGGCAGTCTGAATGCCAGCCGGGTAGGAGGGTCGCTGACTCAGAGGGTATCTGTTCCCAAGCTGCAAGAATCCTTCCACATTGAGGAGGATGTCCCCTTGAGGGGTTGTGCCAGTGCTGTGGCAAGGGGTCCAATCTATCACAGAGCTATTGATGGCCTCAGCAGACTGGCAGTGATCTACTGTCATAGAAAGTGACTGCAGAGGGACAAAGAAAACTATGCACAATTGTCATCACTTAACTCTAGTTCTCAATGTTTTAACACCTTTATTTATTGACACAATCAGGTTGTTAAGGGGTGAGACCTACACATTAACGACAGGCTCTGATAGGACAGACAATATCAAATGATAGATTCACAAAGTTATGCCATAGAGGTACTTTTTTTTTAGACATTAAGGAAAAGTATGTTATGAATGCTCTTACTAGTCTTATTCTATATCAATGTTTCAGAGATACTGTATACTGTATTCCTCAAGGTGTAAAACTTTCACATTTTTTCACACATCATACGATTAAGTTTAATTTGAAGTTTGGAAACTGAAAATGACATGTTCAAGTCGTTACAGTCAATTAAAATTTGTATCTTGTAAATCCCATAATAAACTAAAATTCTCAAGCATGTACAACATTTAAAGTGATGTGTTCGGTTGTGACTCTGCTCTCTTGTAGAAATGAAAGCATGCATCCTTTGGTTGTACATGACTAGGAATAAAAGATATGAGTCTATCTGCAGTTTATCAGTATTTAAAACATAATTTCATATGGATCACCATCATGTTGTGACACGATAAAGTATTACTGAATTACTCACTTGATCCTTCTTGTCAATGTCAATGCGGTGCCACTTGCCATCACTTAGTTTGCCCATCCTCACAATTCCTTGCTGGTTTTTTCCGTTCACTTGCAAAGTTGTCTGAAAAAAACCCAACAACAATGTTGAAATTAAGCTTCTTCCATGTTTAAACTTCTTTCCCAAGATGTTTTCTTTTTTCTTTCTTAGCTTCAGCCTAGGTGTTTTCTTGTTGAAAGTGAACTTTTTAACAGTGCATACAGAGGATGAACATTCGAATATATATCTTAAGATCAGTTAGCACTAACAGTAATAACTATTTGAATCAAACAGTTGGTTTGAATATCTTTAAATCAAAGAACAAATTGAATTCAATTTTTGGAACAAGCACAGCCAAATTTGAAACCATGATCAGCCTTCCACCATCCCCAATAATATCAATCTGGCTTTAGTGTTATTAGAATTGCATTTTATTAGATTTCGTGTTACAATCAACTACTTCAGTCAGTAAATAGAAATATACAACATGAAACAAATTGTGTTTAAAGAAGCCGCCCCCCCCCCCCCATTAAAAATTAAAATTATTACAAAAATTAAGCTTCAGTAATAAAGGTCACTAGGCCTACATCATTGTTACAAGAATAAAACCTTGACTATTAGTAAAGCACAAGTCCAACATGTGTGCATTGTGAACTTGCTTACCTCGCCCGAACCAAGATTCACTCTCAGTCTGGGATATCCTCCAATCAGTTCCAGAACCCAGAAGTCATGATTGTCCTGGATTGAGGCACAAAAAGAAACATGCATATTGCATAGTACCATACAATTTCCAAGGCAGTTAAATTTATAAGATACAAATCGCAGACTATGCACAATTCACTAAACACACAGTGGTTTATTGTTACTTATTCATTTTATTTTGTTGTTGTTGTGGGGTTTTGTCAGGACTCAAAGGTTATCATTCATCCATTAAAAAAAAAAAGGCTAAACATTCAAGATTCATTTTTGTCAGCTCTAGACATTAAAAACCCATCGCAAATCCTGACTCATGATCAAACCAAAGACTGTAATATAGAAAGACTGTTTACTCAGCGTTTTTTTGCGAGGATGCAGCGAGAGTGACTTCCCTTTACTAGACAAATGATAGGCACTAACATGTAGGCCGAGACTAAGAGAACAAAGGTTTTATTGCCCCCAGACAGTCTGTTATGCTCATTAAGCGAAGTTTTATTATAGGTGACAGGCATGGTAGATGAAGATCACAATTACACACCTACACTTTCTACACACACATTGTAAAAATGTTTGCTTCATATACAGTACTGGTATTTGATGCATTATAGGTCACTTCTACATATACGCCTACTACTACACTAAACTAGGCATAAAGGCAGTCTACAACTACAATACACTGTATAATACTAGCATACACATTGCTAGAACGTCGAAGATTTGTTTAGTTCAATATAACGGCGGGCATTATCGGAGTGTTCATTACATTCGGTATGGTTAGAATCTGTGTCTAGGGCCTATGCATATGTGGCTTTTAGAAATTCACTTTTAACAAATGAAAGAGGATTCGATAGGCTAAACAAAAAATTTGGCATGAATATATAAAATAGAATGAACAAGAAATGAATATGGCAGCAAAAGGTGTAAAGAATTCGCCACGCTGAAATAATTTGAGCACAAGAAATTTCCGGAACATCTCTAAATAATCAAGAAAGCCCTCATTTGGCCTCTAAAATCAATAACAACAGAATTTCCTTCTATCAATTATCATAGCAAGGGTGGGCACACAGCTGCTCTGTTCGATATAGATTTTAAAATATTGCTGGTGGGAAAAAATGATGTTGATGAAGTGGTCAAACTACATGTATGGAACAAGCCTACCTTCTCCAGGTCAATCGCTTCAGTAGGGCCTGAGTACATAATGATTCCTGCATCCTGCTCTGTAATAAACTCAATGCTAGTACGGCCATCAGCACAGGGCTCCAAGGCCTCATAAAATGCAACATCATTGCCGCGGAAGTTGTGTCGCCTCTCTTGACACCTTGGCCCATCAAAGAAGTCTGGGCATTCACATCTAAGGAGAAGAAAATTGAGATAATTAGAGATAAGAAGTGGCACTGGTAAGAATGCTTTCAATACTTTACTTGTTTGTTATCCTGATGCATGTCTATGTATCACATTATGTTTCATGGAATTTTGCTTATAGTTCATGCCCATTTGTCTTGCTTTTTTCTGAGAAGTATAAAAAACATTTGTGTCTATTGCAAGCCATGACGCATGGACTTGGCAAAACAATAATATGAGGTGGACTCACTGTGGTTCTTAAACAAAAACAACAACAAAATCATCATTATTTGCCTGCAAGCTATATTCTTGTATTAATTATGTTTGTATGCCAAGATGATGTACAAGGGATTCATTATACTAATGAATAAAAAAACTTTGAACAATTATGGCGCATGAATTTGTGGTGAATAACAAATTGAAAATGAGAGATACTTACGAGAGCACCCCCCTATGGTCCTTGATGCAGGTTCCTCCATTGAAGCAATAATCTCCAGTACACTCTTGTGTCCCTGGGAAAGTGGCATCCTCACAACCTTCCTCTGCATGTATCAAGACCTCGGCTCCGACAAAGCTAGTGCCATTTGCATTTGTCAGTGATGTCCCATCAGTCACATCCATAACAGATGAGCAGCCACTTCGATAGATCTCATCCTTGCACAAGTTGATTGGCACTTGCTCAATGTTGATATCAAGGTTGTTTTGAAGCTGAAAAATAACGTCACATTAAAAGTGAAACTGCAAAGAAAATTATTTTGCCCCATACAATTGCTTCTTCTAGTTTTCTTCCAGACCAATAGGCCCAGTCACGGAATACTAAGAAGTTCAACATTTTGGTGGCTGTGTAAGAAGATCACAACAACTATGAACAATCATTTGAGGTGATTGCATACAATTAAAACATCAAACAAAAGCAAATAGAATATCAAAAGTCCAGAAATCAATTAAGGTCATGATGAGAAACAAACATGTTGCGGTCAAGGGTTTTGTTCAATGTTTTTCTATGAAAGGTGTTTTTCTTTCCTAAACCATAAACGATTGACTAACATTCATTTGGCTCAAAAGTAAAGGGTTACCAGTTTGCATTAGATGAAAGTTTCATACTTCAAGTTCAAGCCTGTTGGCCAATCCCTGAATTGAAGGAATTAAACGAATACTCATATAGAGCATACTATTGATAATAAAATGCTAAAGTCTGAGCATGTCTGTAACAGAAATTATCATCATACTTTGTTCTTGTTGAGCATGACTGCACTCTCCATTTGAGCAGGGTTAAGGTGAGGACTTGCATGACCTGAGTAGAATACATCCAAAGTTCCATCATCATTCTCTTTGAGTGAAACAATCTGGACATGTCTGCCATCCACAGGGTAGCCAAGAATCTCTGCCACCTGCTCTTCAAACTGGTGGAATTTACTCTTAGCAGTTGGAGGAACTTTGGGTTTGAAGATGAATTCATCTGCAGTGATACCTGAATACAGAAGAAAACATGTATATTAAAAAATCCTGTATCAAAAGAGTTAGTATTAGTTAAAAATAAACACTCTACCCATTGAACTTCCATTGACGACTATTCCTCATTCTATTTCTAGAGTACTACTAGACAAATCAATCAGCCATACAATATGAGCTTTGGTTTGATCCAAAAAAGTTTAAAGATCCAAGTTCTAACTAATTGTGAAGGTTTCTATTCTACAGCATGCATTGTAATAGTATGAATGCAGTAATGATGAGAAAATTTGCTAGTCAACTAATATACAGTGAAGGAGACTGGGTCTGAAAACAATGCACATAGAAGCAAGCAAATGGCACTATCGACAATGTGAAGTCCAACCTTAAAGTGGCTTCTAGACAGTTTTGTGAAAATGATGAATTCAAGGTCTTGACTACATTGTGGTTTATTAATAATCATAATTACTACAGTAATTCTCCCTGTCAATTTACCTCAGAATATAGTCTTAATTCTTCCGGCCCTATGTGAACAGTTGTTCTCTCATCAAGCATCAAAACGTGTTGTATTTGTGTGTATTGAATATAGTGTATTGTATAGTATTGAACCATTAGCTTTATTCTTAATGAGATGGGCACAACACATTCCAGTTATGGCATGTACTGACCTGTTAGACGTATGGAGCCAGCTTTGTAAATGGCTTCTTCAGACAAAGTCTCCAAGACAACAGACACAGTACAAGTCACAGTGGTGGTATATACTTTGTCTGTCACTTTCACCTATGGAGTATATTGTAGTCATTAGCATACACATGTCACGAAGGTTTACTCAGAATAGAGTTTTTTTACTGTTCTTATTTCATTTCTATCCCATGTAAGATAGGAAACAGCGAAAACAATAATAATAAGATAGACATACTTATGAAAGGGATTTCAGTTTCCTGTACACATGAAATACACATACATTTACAGTGAACAGTTCCTGCTTCAAAGTGCTTTTTTCTAAGGGCTGAATCCCAATTGAAATCATGCAAAGTAACTGAGATTTGAAACTCTAGACATTGGAGTAGACAGATCTGTGCCACTAGTTAAGCATAATAATAATAGCCCATTTATATAGCGCTTTTCCTCCAGAGAGCTCAAAGCGATTTTACAGCGTATTATTACCCTGACAGACCTGTTTTATTCCAAAGCCATCTCAACCTCCTGAGAGGCATACTGGTAGTGCTACCTGGTCGGCACGTAGTGCTGCCGGTGCCCATACCAACATTCTGATAAGATCTTTCACTGTCTATAGTCAAGTACCCATTTTACACCTGGGTGAGGTGAGAAAGTCGTGACAAAGTACCTTTTCCAAGAGTACACCTGGTGGTGGAT
>JAUELK010272486.1:0-12781 GCA_031471215.1 Gastropteron pacificum | reverse complement strand
CCCCCCCCCCCCCCCCCCCCCCCCCCCCCCCCCCCCCCCCCCCCCCCCCACGGCAGTGCCCTGGACCAGGATGTTGGTCTTCTTCAGACTTATGGTCAGCCCGAATTACTTGCAGGCCTGAGAAAAGAAGTTGACCAGATGTTTTAGTCCTTCCTCTGTGTGTGAGGTCAACGCTGCATCATCTGCGAGCAGCATCTCCCGAATGAGTACCTCTTTGACATTGGTCCTTGCTTTCAGTTGGGTAAGGCTGAAGAGCTTTCCATCCGATCTGGTGTGGAATATTGACTCCCTCGCTGTTCTGCAGTAGCAATATCATGGAGAAGAATATCCCGAAGAGTGTTGGAGCAAGTACACAGCCCTGCTTTACACCGCTGCTAACTGGGAAGCCTTTGATAAGGCCCCGTTGAAGCAGACTGTGCTGTGCGTGTCCTCGTGGAACGAAGTGACGATTCCAAGGAGTTGAGGCGGGCAGCCGATCTTCTCTAGAGGAGCTTGAACAGTCCACTCCTGTTGACAAGGTCAAACGCCTTGGTTAAATCAATGGCGTTTCATGGGTGCCTGGAGCTTACAGACCCGACTCTGTTACAACATACGAACAGTGTATCCAGACAGGAGTTGGCGGTTACTAGATATAAAATTTTTTTTTCAAAAAAACTATTAATTGTAGGTCAACACATACATGCATGCCTATTGATGCCATGGTTGGCCTGTAAATAACTCTGCTGCAGTTATCTCCTTACAGTTTACATTATCTCTGTTCTGCCGAGTTCTTTTTTTTACCTGGATTTGTTTGTTAGTGTTTCTTATGAACAGATTGAGGAGAGTGCGTGGCCTAAATCTGTACAAAGAACACATACAATAAATGTAGAATGTAGGCTTAGTAAAGCTAAAATACAATTCACGTACTTGTTACAGTATCCATCAAAATCAAAGGGAAACAAACCATACAACACTTGACCGAAAGCCAAATTATTATTTGTTGTGCCCCCTAACCCAGTGGCTCATCGATGGGGAGGCAACCGAACATGTGACGCAATTTCCGGGTGTGTTTCTTTACCTTACATTTTCTTCTTCCGCATCGGCTATCATCGTCATGGTGGGTGTTGTCTTTTCTCAATGTTTATCAATTTATTTTATTTTCCAGAGTCACTTTGTTACCATTACAAGTTGTGAAGACCCGTACTTTATACGTGGACGCGGTTAGATTCACTCCAGGGCTCCAGGCGGAATATGTACGCCTGAATTCATGATATTACAATGACGAGTTGAGGATTTTGCTCAGCGATTCATTGAAGTTTGAAGATGAGATGATGAAGAAGGAAGCCGGCAGAAGTGATTTTATTTATTGTTGTGTTGTGTGCTTTAATTTCCCAACTTATTTTATCACTCATGCAAAATATCCACTAGCACTCTGAGTAGATCATGAAACCAACAATCGTTAAATATTGTTGTTTCTTTATTGATACTTGACTCTAATTTAGCACAAAGTTCACTCTCCTTCTTCTTCCTCCGCTGCCGCTGTAGGCTGTAAACTGTAAGCCGTAAAGTAGAGTCCAATCATTGAACAACATTGTCCTCATAATAATTATTTAATCTGTTCTTTGGACTGCTAGCCTAATAGTACTAGATCTAAATGAGTAAATGTTCTTGCACCTCCAATGTTAGTAGATATTAGATCTAGAATCTAGTAATCTAATCTGCTTTTATCAGCTCTTTGAAAAAAACCCAAAGAAATCTCTGACTCTGATCGTGGTAAAAAATGGTAGGCTGAGTGACATTGACCTTTGTCGTCATCTTGAAACCAGGGGTCATATTCATATAAGATTGAGGTGCCATGATGGACTGGATTCTCAGGGATCTCCATCATGTGACATTACACAAGAAATAAGAATGCATAAAAATAGCTACATTTCTTGTTGTTTTTATAATTTTGGCTTTTTGTGATTTCCATCACGTGGCCGTTCTACATTCTCATTTTTTTTCTTTGCACAGGCTGCCACATTGAAGCCATACCTGAATGCAGTGAAGGAGACACTGAATGCAGCAATATGTCTGCAGAACTTTGACTCTCAGATGGTGGAGAGGCACAATAAGCCAGAGGTGGAAGTCAAGTGAGTCCTTGTTCATTCATTTGTCATTTTCTAATTTTAACAGCGAGACTTCTTTTTTATGTCTTCTTCGTTCTCCCTGCCAGTCAAATATCCCGTCCAGTTGTCTCCATGAATGTTGCTGTCTTCTGAAGGTCCTCCAAGTGTCCTTAGAGCTTTATGTCTGAGGGATGTTTTGGTTGGCCATGTTTGGTTTCTGTTGTCTCCAAAGAGGGGACAGTGCTGACTGGCCATCATTTAAACACATTGTTCTTTACTGATCTTAATATACAGATTGCACATAAAGTTAAAGCAATGATTCTGTTTGAAGATGGTACTTTATATAAAGATTCATCAAGGCATTACAAAGTTGGCTCCAAATCACTCTCTCTGTCTGACTACTTGTTCATTTATTTTTTAATTGGCTTGAAAAAAATGTGGTTGTTAAACAGTTCTTTGTTTTATACATTTTTTCAATTAAAATACATCCTTGCTTGCATTGGTTGCTCTTGTATTTGTAACTTTAAAAAAAAATGTTTCTTTCTTTTTTCGCATTGTGTACATAAAAAAAATGTTTGTGAATTAAAAAAACAAACCTATTTCATTCATTCTACTTCAGGAGTAACAAGGAGCTGTTGCTGACACCAGTGATAATCAGTCGCAATGAGAGGGAGAAGGTGTTGATAGAGGGCAGTGTCAACTCTCTACGTATCAGTATTGCCATCAAGCAGGTACTGGCAGGAAATAATTGTGTCTCAATCATTGAAAAACATTTTGCGTACTTAATTGACTCACATCATGTTTCCTTTTTGCGATTATGTTTCTCTTTTTTTTCTTCTTCTTCCAATTATGACTGCAGCGTCATATATATAGAGGACTTTTACAATCCCTCTCTTCCCCAAATTCTTTTGTGATGACTTTTGTACTTGACTTTTATGTTATGCCTCTAGATTCCTTATTTGTGGAACAAAGGGCTGTGATACTTTGCTTTTATTCTTTTTTTTTCCTGTAATTTAAGAAAGATTTCAAAATGTGTGAATGATTCAGTGCATAGTTTGCATATATTTGTAAATACCAGTATGCCTCCCTGGAGGTTGAGATGGAGAGGTTGAAACAGGTCTGTCAGGGTAATAGTGACTGTAAAGCGCTTTGAGCTTGCTGTAGAGCGGGGAAAAGCGCTATATAAATGCTATCTATTATTATTATTATTAATAATAATATTCCCTAATACTATTGACTTAAACCACTTACATACTTGTCTTCTCACATTGTTGCCGTCTTTCTGTGCAGGCTGATGAGATTGAGAAGATCCTGTGCCACAAGTTCACCAGATTCATGATGATGAGGGCTGAGAACTTTGCCATTTTAAGGAGAAAACAAGTCGAGGTAGGCGTCACACACATTTTTGATTTGCAATAAAGATGTCAATTGTGCCTTCCAAAGAGAATTTTTGGGGCACTTTACAGCATTTTCATTTTAACTGATTTTTCAAAATCACTACATTTGTATTTGTACATAACACTGGAAAGGGTGACATTTATTGTTGTTCACTCTTTTTGTATGCGTATAGTACATAAATTATGTATGTTTGTCTCAGTTAATTCAATATGAATATATAGTTATAGTATCATGTTATGTTTATGTTTTCCAGCTCATCTTGTTTTTTTACACATTGTGCCTGTCATAATTATGATCTTGATCAGTCTTGATGGTTTGTTTCCTTCTATAGGGGCTAATTTTGTTGTTGATTGTGAGGGCGTTCTGTTAAAAAAAAATTGTTCACAGAGGATGAACAAAATATGATGCTCTTTTCTACCCGTTACCATTATAATTATAATAGTCGAAGAACACGTACTGCAAGTACAATCTGATTCAATCGATAGAGATAGTAGATTTGCCTGATGCCCTTGTTTTCTCTTACGCGAAAATAGCCAAGTGTCCTGTCTGTATGCAGGGTCTGTTTTCCCCTATGTTGCCCTCTGCAGGGCTACGTCACTACTTTTCTTTAAATGTTAGCTATAGAGATTCATTCACTCTGTATCCTCCCCATTTCCTCCCCGCAGGGCTACGACATCAGTTTCCTCATCACCAACTTCCACACAGAGCAGATGTTCAAACACAAGCTGGTGGACTTCATCATTCACTTCATGGAGGAGATTGACAAGGAGATCAACTTCCTCAAGCTGGCCGTCAACTCTAGGGCACGTATCAGTGCTGAGGAGTTCCTCAAAAATTTCTAACATTCCCTCGCCTTAGACTACATGAATTTATAGGTAAGCTGCTTGTTTTTTTTCGTACTGGGTAACTTAGTTAATCAAATAAGCGGCACAGTGCTGGTGGGTGTTGATAGAGGGTCCCAAGCTTCCACCTATCACGAATAAGAACAAGCCATGAGCTTTTATTCATTTTTAAAACTATACTACAAAGTTTGTCAAATGTGAGACATGGAGAAACAAGAGGAGCTGAAAAAGTTTTTTTTATAGATTATTTTGTTGTCTGTTTCCATCAGCACTGCCTAGATCTATAAGTATCAGTTTGTAACTGGACAGTAGAACATTTGAGTGTGAATTGCTTTCTGGATTAGCTTCTTGTTATCATTGTCAATATCGAGGTTGCTATACAGGGTTTTTGCTAAATGGTGTGTCGCTGCAGAGAGGTTTTTATTAGTAAGGACAATGGGAAAATTCGGGGCTAAAGCACCATTCACTGTGTCGCTATAGAGAGGATGTTGCTACAACGGATCTCGCATACTATCGCGGGGTTGCACTGTAAAATACTCAAGATGTTGTGAATTTTCCTGCTCTTACTCTTAAAGAAGAATTGAAGATGAGGGAAATATATTGTGTTACTACTTTGCATAGTTTGCCTACTATCTACTACTGCATAGGGACAATGCTTTGATATAAAAATTATTTCCTCACATTATTTTCTTGTCTTTGTCTCCTGTCAGGTGCTCTTGTCAACAGCCAGCATCTGAAAACATTTGATTTTGCCAGACAGCCTGCGAATGAAAGACTGAGTTCAGAGGAGACATTCTCATTCCTAGAGGTTCCTTCATCATAAGGCATGTTTAGTGATAGACAGTTTGAATGGAGATTGGACAGGATTACTCATTTGACACTCGGCCAACGTTTCGATGCATGAATATAATACATAAAGTATAAGGAGATGTTGTCATTCCTACATGTTGCCTCACCATAGGATGTTTAATGATACAATCTGTTCAGAAACTAGCTTGGAAAAGGCTTTTTTTATTGTGTGTTCTCTGTCCAACGAGGCCGACATTTTGATACCCGTACATTAAAAAACTTGTAATCTAAAATGCTTTGTTTGGTCAGTTAAAGCGGAAAATTATAATGTTGTTGGTCGGATTCAACTGATGTACTATGTTGATCAATGAAAGGTAGTATTACAAGATCACAGAATGTTCTCCTCACGTTTACTCGTGATGCCAGAGTGGGCGAACTTGATGAATCTAATCTTGTCTCCTGGTTGAATCATGTTGAGCAAGTGCAAGGAGAGGTATGAATGAGTGTGCGACCCAAGTGTAACTATGTGATAACAATGAGGGCTGTCTGTTCTCTCAATTCGTTGCTGAAGAAAGTATGCCTGGCAAAAGAGTTGAGCGCAGTCTTCCATAGGATTTTTTCACTAGCATCAAATAGCAGTAGGAGGCACGACAGCCTTCCTCTTTCTAATGTGATGTGGTGTGGGTTAGAACAATGCACAGTGGATGAAGCTATCGGGGAACAAAGTTCTGCCACTAGTCACATGATATAATGTGATGTTTTTATTTGAGTGGTTTGTATGACTCACATTCTCCACATGGTGGCAATAGATGTCACTGACCCGTAGTGGTGCAATGCGTTCATGCAACAGGTAACTTATAGATGAATTTCAGATGAAAGGGGGAGAGTTGTAATGGGTCAAGAAAACAAGTCACCTATTAAGCTGTAAACCGCAGGTCTTGTGCAAGATTTTGTTATCAATTGCAGTGTGCAAAGAACCACCCAATGAAATTGTAAGACTTTTATTCTCCTTTGTAAGTTGTAAAGATTTCTAAGAGGAGGGGGGGGAGGGAACAAAAATGATATTGTGTGGCAATGGCTTGGTTTCTCTTTAGCTTCTCCTCGTGTGTCGGTGAGAAGTCCCACAGTATGCACCAAGTGTGTGTGTGTCTGTGTTGGTTGTTTCTACCTCTGTGTAGTGTGTTGATGCCTGGTTACAACAATTCTGTGTGCACATGGTCACAGTGTGTAGTCTCATAGCCTCCTGGACACTTGCACTCGAATGTCCACTTCAGTGCACTTGTGCAGGGAAGGCTTAGGAACAATGCATTCTGTTTATTTTACAGTTTCTTCTCTTTTAATGTTCACAGAACTTTGTGGTGTAGATTGGTTGACACATTTTTTAGATTTTCCTGTGCTAAATGACAATGTTAAGAGTTGTTTCTTTGAAAATAGTTTGTGTGATTTACATGTAGAAAGTCGTGTACTTACTTGAGACTGACCCGTAAAGCCAATATTATGTTTTTTCAATTGTTGTATGTGTGTCTTTTGCATGTACTCTTTCTTAACCAAGTGGATTAGCTGATATTTGCCAAAGTTTTCAGCAGTGAGTATGAACTGGAGGTAGCTTTAAAGTTGAAGCACATATTTGTGTGTGAGAAGTTTGTCTTGTACTTTTCTCTTTCTTATTATAAAAACATTCTTTCTCATCAATGAAAGAAGACATATCAGTCTAACTCTCTGTAGTGTACACGATGAAATGGATTATTTTGTTATACTCGACACACCTGGCAACTGGCTCACCTACTGAACACATTACTTGGCATGAATGGATTCCATGTTCTCTCCTCCTCCCCCATCCTGGCTATTATAATATTACTACTCTATATTATTATTATGTACATATTGCTATTCTAATGTAATAATGGATCTTTCTAGTGCTATGATGATGAAATGGATGATTCTCGTAGGGCTGTGTGTGTGCGTGCATGTATGAGATTTTTGTTTTTGTATTGTACTATGCATGCATTGTGCAAGAAAACAAGTGGGGAGAATTTCCATGATAGAACAACTCTGTTGCCTGCATTTACATGTTTTTGTTTTCGAGGAATAGTTTTAAAAAGAGGGCTAGAACAAACTTGACATATTTATGATACATATGTTAAACATTTTGTTCTTTAGATTGTATCTAGCGACACCCTTGTGTTGATTTTGAGGAAGAAAGTAGGCACACGTCCTTTTATATCTTCTTCTTGTCCCCTTAGAGGTTGTCAGAGAGGTTCAATATAATAATGTTACACAAGGCCTTGTCTTTGACTCGAGTCTTGGGCATTAGGTGAAGGGCTGTTTTGTTGCTGTAACACAGAATCATGTTGCATTGTTTTCAAGTGTGTCTGTGTGTGCGAGAGATGAGACAGAAGTATGTAATGTGTCAATGTGACCATGTATTGGACTGTGTGAGAGGTACAGGATTGCAAGGGAACAAGTGTCTGTAGCTGGTCCAGAGAAATGTGCCTATTCCTATTATTATTATTAATATTACCTGTTGAAATATCCATGAAGGACTTTTGTGTATCATTTTTTTTCTAAACAAATTACAATTCATGTCAATGTGCACCAATGTCCATTTTAAGCTTTTGTTTCGATCTCACCTGGTAGATTACCGCAGTATAATCATGAAAGAAAAAAATAAATATTCAGCCGACATTCGCACTCACCCTGCACTCTTAGTCTGAGCTGAAACTAAAAAGGACATTGATGGGCCTCGGATCTTCTAGTCTTTAGTATGAAAAAAAAGTTTAGAAAAAAAATCCACCCTGGTTGCATGGTAATCTCCGTCTCTTTTCGAAAGTATCTTTGCTTGTTTAAAGTGTACATTGATTGGCAGTTCACAGTATTTAGGGTGTTTGTAAAGAGCTTCAACAACTTTTAGACACTTTTCTTAGCCCTACAAGAATTTTTGTGGTAAGAAGACCAAATATGCTGATCTTCAAACATTCTGAAGAAAGTCACCTAATTAAAAAAAAGAATTGGGTAAGTAGTCTCAAGACTAATAGTAGTAATAGTTGACTATTTCCTAAGGATCAGTCTGCACTGAGGAAAGCATTTAGTCAGTCTCATAGCAGTCTAACTTGTGCTTTTCAACTCAAACCTGGAACACAGACAATCATTGGCTATAACAAAACTTAATACACATAGTATTACTATTAGTAATCAGTTACATTTAATAAATGGCCCTTCCAAACTTTGGTTTGTTTGCAGGGATGAGTTCTAAAGTTTTGGTAGATCTGCACTTGTATCTTTCTCATTGCATTTGCATCCTGTAGTCCAGTCTTACTTGGAGTCTTTGCTAAAGTCCTCTATTATGAGGCTGCAGTCATAAATGAAAGAAGAAGAAGAGTCTTTTGGCAACCCCTGAGTACTGATTAACTGTCCAAATTTCCACCCATTAATCATTAAGTTAATATATCCAACTTCTGAAGGTAGCCCTTAATCACCAAGACGATTATCTAACTACTAAAGTTAAGTTAATAAGTATGATGCTCTCTACCTTCTAAAGTTGTTAACTTGTTACTACAGTACTATCGTCAGTATACATCATGTACAAGTTGTTAACTTGTTACTACAGTACTAATCATCAGTATACATCATGTACAAGTTGTTAACTTGTTAGTACAGTACTATCATCAGTATACATCATGTACAAGTTGTTAACTTGTTACTACAGTACTATCGTCAGTATACAGCATGTACAAGATGTGGCACGTCCTGCTCTGGCACTCTGTGTGCACATGTTGATTCACTTGAACAAATGCAAATTTACCACAGACACATTATCAAGCCTTTCATACTATGCTTTTGTCTATGTATTAAAAACTACATAATAAAATTCCTTTTTTTTCCAAGAGCGTCAATGGTTGTTTTCTCTTTCATTTATAAACGTGTCAGTTTCAGCACTTTGTGTTGTATGTTGGTACATTTACATATTTCTCCAAATTTTCTACTTTCATTCAAGCCTCCTCTGCATGTTCCTTCTTGCCTCCTAATCCATGACTTGTGGTATTGATACTGTAGTCAACGTGTATTCAGTCAACAACAGTGCTACAGACAAAGCTCAGATTGAGATGCAGAGATATTCCTGTTAATTTGTTTATGTCTGTCATCCGTTTTTTACCTTACAGCACTAGATCCTAGTATGATATAATAAATGAATATTATTGTGCCATGCCACTCAAAAGTCAAAGACATCAACACAATACAGAATTTGAGAATGCAGACATTGGTACAATTATGTATACATGTACTTAAGTTGAACTGAACCTTAAATGAAAAAAGTAAAAAATGTGTGGCATGGCATATGATATAAAGTATAAAGCATATTCTACATAGTGCCCTGTGTCCCTGCTCTATAAGTGCATTACTGCCACCACATTCAAGAATCAAAACAAGGAAGTCCAATCAACTGTGTAATCAAATTTAATGAGAGTACATGCATGAACATAGAATTGCACAAATGATGTCACAATAATTTATCTTTGTCCAAACTCTGAATATGTTTTGTGTCATGTTCCAGCCTTTCCACATGCCTCAGGATGTACATGAGAATATCAGCGACACTCAGAACAAATTACATGTACATCAAAGTCAAAGTTATGATCTAACGCATGTTTATTACATAATCATTACAAGAATTTTTTTCTTCTAAATACACCAACAAAGTAGAAAACCCCTAAACTAAAACCGTTTGTCACAATAAATACTAATCAAAAACAAGTTTGTAGAACATTTTCCATACGCAATTTTAAAACAAACTTGCTTGTTAATTGTAGCAGCATTGAATTTTGTGTCAATACAATTATTTTAGAGCATAATTTACATCTTTGTGCAATTCCATCACAGATTTAGGTTTTAGTTTGTATGATGATTCTTAATGAGAGGAATTTGTGCATGAACAAATTGTACCACACAACCCTTAATTTGACACACATCTCCATCAAACAGGCATACTATATCTACACATTATGCGGTAGGTCTATATTCATCACATTCGCACACATGCAGTAGCACTCCTTTTAAAGAAAAAAGGGAAAGAAGGAAAAGTTTGAAGGCACATTCTGTGCTATGCAGAGAAGTAATGAATGGCACAGTAAACAGGGCGAAACACTGGTATACACAATAACGCATTCATCTATTCATTCTGTGAGACTAAAAAAATTACAGGAGATAATATAAGATGACAGAACAACGTGCTGTCACCAGCAGAGCAGCGCCGGTTAAGATATACAATGTACCAGGAGATGTAGTACTGTACAAATGGAAATGTGCTAACTGTACAGTAGTACATTCAAATGTATGGATTTCAGTCTTTCCTCCACAATCATGGCTGACAGAAATAGGAAGAAAAAAAAGGTTTGTACGAAAGGAAGTTCCATGAAAAGATGGAATAGAAAAATCACACTGCGACTATAGAGCTGCTTTGTGCTAAAGTTGCGATCAATGACTGGAGTAGACAGAAACATACAGTGATCTACATGAACAGTTTGTAACAAGAACTTGTTGGGAATATAGCTGACCCCACTTTGGTACTTTTCTTCAGAACAAAGAAAACAAAATGAAAAATGTCGATTTCATATATAAATAGAGGATCTTTGTGCCCCTGGTCAGGCACTCAATAGTTTTTAGTTTGTAAAAGCTAAATGAAGTGAGATGTTGTGCTCAATCTATGTTGAGCTTTGATGTACAGCATGCTGTACTTTTTGTGAACAGGAAATTTACATAAATGTGTCTAGAGCATTACCCATACATAGTGACAATACTGTAACAAAAGAAAGTGAACACTTTCAAATGGAACATACTGGTGTCAGGATAACAATAAGTGTACATTTATAAAGCAAAACGTATGAGCCAGATACTAAAGCAACATAAATAGTATTTAAGAAAATGTTGACAAAATTTAGAGTCCATTCACTTACTTGCACATTATTATACTTTTACGTTTGTATGTAAAGCAAATACTGGTACCACACATTTGTGGCAAACATATGCAGCAAGAGTGGAATACATAATATTTGAGCCACCAGACGTGAGATATCACTGTGCCATCCCTGTAACACACAGTCATCAAAAACCATCACCACAATCTTCAAAAACATGTTTAAAAGAACCTCCCAAATAATCCACACAATCAACAGAACACACACACACTCTACACAAGAATGATGAAAAATTTGTGGGACTGTTTCAACAAATTGCATAAGATATCTAAAGTCTGCTCATTCATACAAACAAATGTTGTCGGAGGCTAAAAAGACAACAACAAGCAAAGTTGAAGTTTCTGTTGCAGAATGACTGGTGAAGACCAAGTTCGTATCCTATGACCCTGCAGGCCATCAACAAATTCTTCTTCATCGCTCTCCATGGCAAGGTCATTAGATGACATTCAAAAGAATGTGACTGTCTCCGTAAAAAAATTATTCTGCAAAGTGTATGGAATAAAAAAGCAACATTCAGTCATTCAGTCAAAAACAGACACATTCCAAGAGATCCATTGGATCAAACATAAAATGGTACAGGAAAAACATTTCGTTGATTTTGATTTTACAGTAGATAATGCATTATATCATTCATAGAAAAGACCCCACCTCTTTTCAAAAAATAAATAAACAAGCAAAAACAAGGAAAAAAGAAAGATCGTCTTTCTTCAAAGTAAAAAAAAGAAAATAACAACAAAAAACAACAACTAGATCTAATTAAGAACAGAATTACTGAATAAAGTTCTAGTACAATATAATAGTTAACAAATCTGCTTTCATCAACCAAAAAGTGATGATAATCAATTATTACATAAACACCTTCTCATCACAAAACCTAACATATCGATCTAACTTGAGTCCATAGAATATACGATTAGAACATCTTTATAATTGTTTGTTAGTTGTATTTTTCTCTAATAAAACACCTCCAAATGTATTATTTATTTTGTATAAATAGCAAACAGAATACATTTCCAGCTGTTCTGACACTGATTCTGTCCCAGTCTTGCATCACATCAGGTGTGCAACACACAGACAATCAATCATCAGGTGTGCTACACACAATAACCAAGCTCTCTTGTGCTAGCTACACACATACAACAACTGAGCTCTATTGTTATACAGACAACCAAGCTCTGTTGTTACACATGACAAACTCACATCAGGTGCCCTACACATGACAGCCAAGCTCTGTTTGTATATACTAAGACAATCGACAATCAACCATCAGGTGTGCTCCACACGACAATCAAGCTCTGTTGTTCCACACTGCAGGAAAAGGCTTGCTCTCTCCTTCTTAAAGACTTGGCACAGACCAGTTGAGGAACTTCAAGGTCAATTCGTAGCCAAGGAAACAAGCCTGGAACAAATGAAGAAACGTAATGTGGGGCTATACAATTTAAAATGTTTATTTTGTATTCTGTATTCATTCCTTCTCGAGGGAGTTATGATAGGGTTTCAGAATTAATTTTTCACAGACAGCGGCCATAACTGGCCTACTCTTCATTGATTTAATACTGCCAAGGAATCTTTAACGTGCGCAATGTGCACACCGGACCTTTGAGTGTATTGTCCTTAACCGAGAAGACTAGGTGCTCGGTCCCACCTATCAAGGAGACCAGGGGGAGGGGGGGGGGGGGGGGGGGGGGGGGCG
>JAUELK010272375.1:0-15476 GCA_031471215.1 Gastropteron pacificum | reverse complement strand
CGTTGCTGGCGTACGGGTGTGATTACACCCACGACGTAGGAATCGTAGGGTAAAACACGACGTACGGCGAAGGTTAAGCGGACTCCACTGTATGTTAATTTATTTACCTTTGTAGGCTAGTGTAAGCCTAAATCTCTTAGATTCACCTAAATATGTACATGTGGTTAGTGGCATGTTCTTATAAATGGGTACATAATCAAGGCATACATTACAGCAGTCCCCATTTTAACTCTGTTTTTCTCTTCATACAACTTAGAAGCTACAGAATTAGAAACACTTTATCTCATTTACACTGTAGTAAGTAGAAGTCCAAAAAAAGTAGTGCCCATTTTAACTCTGTTTTTCGCTTCATACAACTTAGAAGCTACAGAATTAGAAACACTTTATTCATCCAATCTCATTTACACTGTAGTAAGTAAGTAGCAGCAGTCCAAAACTGAGTGTTGTGGTGTGGGATCGTTAATGGCCTATTTCCCTCAATGAACTATGGGCCTAAGTAAAAAAAGTGCTGATGTTAATGGAAAGGCAAGAAATCTACGGCTCTGTTAGTCTACTCTACAAATACTAGTCTTAATCTAAAGTGACAAAAAAGCATTCACATTCCTTTGGAGAAGTAGGTTAGGCCACAAAAGTGTGGGGCTGTCTATGGACAGTCATCTGTAGTGAACACATGTAGGCACAGTTAGTAATAAATAAGTGAGACTGGGCTGTTTATCAGCTGAGGTAGGCCCTTGGCACAGCAATCATGTCTATGGCATCTGGAGGAGAGAGAGAAAAAACAAAATGTAGGAAGGAATATGTAACAAAGCAACAACATGATAACATCCTACATCAATTTGTGAATGTATGATAACATACATTAACTTGTGAATGCATGATAAATAAAAGACTAACAAAAACAACAACAAAACATATACATGTAACTTAAAATCCATACAAAAGTAAATGATTTGAGCAATAGTATGAGACAGACATACCAAAGGATGCTATATTCTTTGAAAACAAAAGTGTTTTACATTACAATTACATACATGCTATGATAAAATGTCAGTGCACACAAACTATGGTGCATGTTACCAGTAAAAAAACAGCGTCCCAAAGTCTTGAGAAAAGAAGAAAAAAATACACACACACAAAATCCTAGGAAAATAAAGAAATTTAAAGACAATATTATCATACTCAATGAAGAACAAAAAGGAAAGTCGAAAATAAAGCTATCAAGCTAGGTTGTAAGCTAAAACTGAAAATCAAATACTGTATAGATAGGTCCTGATAGGTACAGTACATTATTGATACTCTTGGTCATCTCATGAGGTCTTCTGCATTTTGGGGCTATTTTTAATTTATACCATGCTGATCTGCTTGACGAAGTCTATCTTCACTGAAGAAAAGAAATGTATCACTCAAAGGAGCAATGATCCTACTGCATTGATTAAAAACGTCCTATTTCTACGCCAGAGCAAAAACAAAAGTTACCAAAACTTTATACTGTATGTACCATTTTCCTACAAAACAGCAGTTAACAGTAGTTATACGACACTTCGTGAAATTACCAAAAGTATGTCAAAAACATGGCACAGGACTTTCGTAATATGGTAGGAGAGGTAACTAAACAGTCCTATTTCCAAGTCAGAGAAAAACCAAAAGTTGCCAAAACTTTATACCGTATGTACCTCTTTCCTACAAAACAGCAGTTAACAGTAGTTACAGAGATACGACACTTCATGAAATTACCAACAGTATGTCAAAAACATGGCACAAGACTTCCGTAATATGGGAGGGGAGGTAACTAAACAGTTCTATTTCTAAGCCAGAGAAAAACCAAAGTTGCCAAAACTATATACCCCTTTCCTACAAAACAGCAGTTGACAGTAGATATGACACTTAGTGAAATTACCAACAGTACTGTATGTAAAAAAAGAAAATGGCACAGGACTTTCGTAATATGGTAGGGGAGTTAACTAAACAGCCCTGACCAATATCAATAATAAAGTTTATTTCTATAACGCCTATCCAAGTGCAATATAACAAAACAGGATATACATATCCCATGTATCCTAAGTTTTACCTTGCTCATGCATCACTTTGTCAAACATGATGGCCACAAACGTCTTGAGTCTTGTCTTCACCATCTCCACTGTGTCAGTGATAGCATCGAAACCCCTGCCAAGACAAAGACAACATTGATTTCTAATAGAAAAATCTTGTCCGAATGAGTCTTGCAACTGCATTGCACAATTGCATGAATAATGAGCCAATTTGAAGGCCCTCTAGTAGTAGTAGTACAGCAAGATCAAAGCGCTTTACAGCCACTATTAACTATTACCCCTACAGGTTGAAGTGCTAGGGTGCCATTGCGCTGAATGTCTATTTGACTGACACTTTGACCACCTGAAGAGCGAATAGCTCATCATACCCTGTGCCTGATCACAACAACAAATTAGGATAGCAATAATAATGAAAATAGAGATAGCATTCATACAGCGCTTCACCCCGATCTACAGCAAGCTCAAAGCGTTTTACATCCACTACTACCCCGACAGACACACTGATAATGCTGCCTGGTCAGCAGCCACACCAACATACTGACAAGATCTTTCACTTTCCATAGCCGGGTACCATTTGTACACCTGGGTGGGTTTGAGAAAGTACTTTTTTCAAAGAGCACACCTAGTGTTGGATAAAAAACACTCTCAAATCGAAATTGAGTTTATACCATATAATAACATTACTAAAGACAAGAATTAGACCTTAAAAAGATGTACCTGACTATAGACAATGAAAGATGCCATTATGCTTGAAAAGACCCAAAGACACTGAAGATTAGTACTAGCTAATACCAACGCGAAATGATACTCAAGGTATGTAACTGGTGATATTTTAAACTCAGTGTACTTATGACAAATTCCTCATTCTGGAATAATGAGAGAAAAGACAAAGACTGCGTCTTCTCATGACATTATTTTATACACAAGTCTTACTGTAGTGTACAATAAATTATTGAGCCATTAAGGTACGAGTAGGAGGACACCAACTGAAGTGGTACAGTCACGCAAAAAGATCGGCAAGTCTTGCAAAGGCGACCATGTAAAGGACAGTAAAAGGAGGGAGAATGGGAAGGCAGAAAAAGAGATGGGGGAAAACAACATAACTGAGTGGACAAACCTCAAGCTAAATGATGAACGATGTGCTGAGAGTGGCGGAGTAAAGTTAGGAATGGAGGAAACTGACTGCCAAGTCTTCAAAAGTGCCCCAACGGACAAAGAGTCTAAGCCTAAGGGACTGTAAGTAAAGTAAGGCGGACACACACAGACATATGTCAGACTTAAGGCATGACCACTTACCAGCCTATTTGTGTGCCACATTTGGGGCAGTTTGCAAAGCTCCAGGCAAATCCAGGGAAAAAAGAGTCCAGGGCATATTTCTGAGGATCAAAATACAAAGAAGTATTGATGACTCGTTTCATAGCATACCTTTAACTTTAAAACACAAAAATAACCAAACATGTCGAACCGGTATGGATCTACAAAATTGAGTACATGTTTGAATGCTTTCACTCTTTTCTGAATAAATGAGTAGTCTACTTCTACTACTACTAGGCAAAACAACATGCACTACACTTGTAAAAACAAGCCTTTTTGCTGAGGACGGAGATTGAAGAGTTTATTCGGAATGAGAAACCATTGGCCAAAGTACAATATTGCTTATGTGATTTAGTTAATTTTGTAGCCGTCAAACGGAATCACCATGATTTTTTCCCCAGCAGTTTTAGGTTATTTCATCTGACCAGCTTCACATGCCTTCAACTTCAATACTTCTACCGATACATGTTTCCTGAGGGTGTTAGTAATACACAATATATTCCCATCCATACATTAAAAGATTCACTGAATTTTTTAAAGATTTAATGGCAGATATTCATATATGTCACCATTGTATATAGTGTACAACAAGTAATGAAGCACTACAATGAAGCCTTACCTCTCTTGATTTCAAAACATCAGCATCAGATAAAGTAATCACTTCAAAAGTTGAACCTGAAATATACAACACAAATCTTATTTAATATTATACTATACATAACTAATGTTTGTTCTTCAACCTGCCATTGTATCATATGTATTAGAAGAATGAACAGAAAACTAATTCTATGCCATTGCAGTCAAAATGTAACAGAGGGGGAAAAGGAATTAGTGAATTGATTGTATCTATAATACAAGTACACAGAAACAGTCATAATAGTAAAAAGGACCATTACTTACTGAGCTTGAGATGAAAAGGTGAGATTAAAGTGAATTTTAAAAGCAATATTGTTGTTCTATCTTCTTCCACGTAAAGCTGCAGCCCTAAGCTTGAGGATCAATGTGACTGTGACAGTTATTCATCAATCTTACAAAATTTTAGTTTTCTTGCATTTTCTTTACAACTCGAAAAATAAAGACATTTTTCTTCCCATACATTGTTAGAAAACACAAGTTTCTATGATAAAAGCAAGCAAATGTGTGTGCACCTTGTGGATTGCGCATGAGCTGAATAAGGACAAGGTCTTTTGTGCCGGGGATACTTGTGGTGTTTCTCTGACGTAAGGCATTCACTGTTGGGATGGACACCAAATCTGATGCCAGTGCAATCTCATGGCCACACTTTCGGCACAGCAAGTAACCTAAAGTAAAAAAAAGAAGCAGAGTTATAACAAGCATTATCATTATATATATATATATATATATATATACATATATATTCCTATTGTTTTTTTTGTCAGGCTTAAGTATTCCCCTGTTTGAAATGTGGCATTTAAAAAAACATTTACAGAGAGCTATGGTTGCAGGGAGGCTGGTCAAAGGTTCGGTGATTCTATACTTATTACAAAGTAAAAGTATTAGAATATCAGCTTAAATGTCATTCTGTTACTGTTAGGTATATATAGACTTATTCAAATCCTCGAAGTTAAAGTGTCAAAATACAATTCTAATCAATCTGAAGTCATCTGGTTCGGGGATGTCTGGGCCAAGGCAAGTGGCTGGGTGGACGCGGAATACAGGGCCAGTTACACAGAGTCTTGGCACATAGCAAGGAACGAACACAATTGCGTTTTGTAGGAAGATTTCTGTTCCATGTTTTAATTTTATTAAGTTTTACACATTGACTGTTGCAGTGATAATTTTGCCATCATTCACAAAATAACTGAATCAAAGCTTTCATAGCCCGAACAAGTACAAGTACAGGGATACAGTACAGCAGACGGAAGAACTAAAAGGAGTCTGAAGTTTGAATATGAAAACTCTGCTCTATATCTAAAAATCTAGAATAGAAATAGCTGCACAACTGACGGAACACCAGACGACAAAGCAAGAAACTTTTGGAAAAAAAAGATCTAGCCTGGTCGTCCCAAGCAGCTTTTTCTCTGGAAGAATGGTGTCAGCCTGCAACTGCCAGAGTAAAGTAGAGTCAGCTGTGTGATCTCCTTTAAAAACAGACTAAACGCCCAGGCACTGGGCAAGCCACCCAGCATTGTATTGTGGCTGTGATTATTCTCACCCCTGCTGGGAATAATATCCAGACTTCCTCCATGTTATTCCCAGCCTGTTTTTTGCTAGGGTCTTTAGTTCATGTGTTATAATATCTTCAGTAGTGTGGAGTCTTAGTGGTGTAGATCTAAAGAATCATGTGTGGAATGTAAACGTTGTACTTTGTAAAATTAGATCTAGAATCTAGATTCCAATAAGAGCCTAGATTCTAGATCTAGTCAGTAGCCAGTAACCAGGGGCTTGAGAAGGGCATGGATGGTAGTTAGCTAGATCTTGACCTGCCTGGGCCTAGATCTACATCTGATTACACACACAAAAATGAATAAATCTAATGTTTCTAACAAAAAGAAAGAAATATCAGAATCCAGTCCATCAATGTAGATTCTAATTCTAGACTAGAGTCTAAATGAAATTTGAAAATGTAATGACTGGAAAAAAAAATGTGTTTGTTAGGCCTACTGGATTTGAACCTGGGACTCCCCACTGCCTAAAAACTGAAAACAAAAACACTTTACCACTAGGCTACTTGGGACCTGTTAAAATGAGCCACCTTTATTAAACATATAATCTCTGTGGTAGATCTATCTAGAATTGTAATATAATGACAATATAAGTGAGAAACACAATTTAAGTTTAAAAAATAATAAAATAAGGTAGATAGAGCAGAAAAGCTGTCATTCTAAATCTAATGCTACTAATAGTAGTAGTAGTTAGATCTAGATGGATTCTTTGACTTTGATCAGATTTCTAAAACTATAAATCAAAGACAGGCTGGGAATAACATGGAGGAGGTCTGTATATTATTCCCAGCAGGGGTGAGAATAAGCACTCCCTTGTATTGAGTATTGTAATTGTAGGCCTACAACCCAGAATACTACCCCAATGGGCAATATATAGATAGACCTTGCAAAGCAAGAGTATGACCCCACAAATCATCGACAAGTGAACTGACCCCTGGCCCCGGCCAAGCACCGACAATATCAAGTAGAGAATACAAAATAACAATGACATAATCATATATTAATTATTATACATTATGTCAATCATCATATATTAATATATGCATCACAATCAAGTTCAAGTTCAAGTTCAAGAAGGACTGCCTAGGCTTAAGTAAAGTGTAAAGTAGAGGGGAGTGTCTATGACTGTACACGTATTTACAAATTATAAAATTACATACAATCAAACATATTATTATTATTATAAATATAATAATAATAATATAATCATTACAACTACTACACTACACTACAGTCACTCACATACTAGAGTCTAGATCTAGTATAAGTATTTCCTATCTATTACTGTTCGGCACTTTGACTTTGAGCTTCAAAAGTGAGGTAAAAAAGCTCCTTATAAATGTAACATAATAATGATACAAATAATAAAGCATAGCATAGAATATACAATAAAGGTCCTGACATGCATGCATGTTCGTTCTTGACGGGTGTGGGCGTGGATGCCTTTGTTGACTTTGCCCTGGCGGCTACATTCCAAATTCCACACTCTACTCTAGATTCTAGATCAGAACATGATATGTTTTAAAAAGACAAAGCTTTTCCATTCTACCTTCATAACCGTCCTCGTTACACAGCCCCCCGAATTCGATAAATATTATGACAAGTAAACAAACAAATGTAGATTGGACTTTGCTTTTGATGGAGAGAAAAAGTCCTGACAGGGACGCTTCCATCTTGGCTTTATTGATGTCAGATGTTATTGTTTTGGCAACATTTGATTGGTTCATCAAGGTCTGTCGAAAAAAATACTGTTGAATTTGGACTAAGAAATATTGGTCCATTCATCAAAGCTATTTTCTCTTACACCTCCTTTACACGTTGTGCATTGTGTTTTCCAAGTATTTAGGCTAATTCCAAACTGTACCTAAATGTAGTCATCCAAACTGACACAATTTCGAATTTTATTTAAAAGACGATGCACTAACTGTGTTTTCGCAATGTTTATCCCGAAACGTTGCCCTATTTTAGACTTTCTATTTTCCTCGACCGGCCTCGAACTGCCACAACCTCATTATAATAAATAGACATTCTGTGCTCCGACCTCCTCCCTCCGCCAGCCTAGATCTATAGACTTAGAAACTGTGCAATATAGCCATGGTATGCTATGGATTTCAAAGATAAGTCCCAAAGATAAGTTTCTAACATATTGAATGGGTGGCTTCATATTGTATCGAGAAAGATGCGTTTTAAAGAGAAAATAGATGCAGCTTTTTCGGGGCCACACAAAAGCGGCTGCACAGTAACAACACAAAGAACAGCTGGCAGGTCTAAAATTGGTAACCAAGGGAACTGGCACCGACTGTCAGGTTTGACAGTCGCCATTTCTATAAATTTAATCCTGTTTACTATAAGCAAGTCACATAACAATTTTTTGATGAAACTGCATGAGAATTAGTGCTTTAAGTCGTTTGTTTTACTGACAGGGTTGACTTTGCTCTGTGACCTAAATAGAATATGTTAATGAAATTGACAAGTGCCCGAGTTTAGAGCCAATGAGAGATTGGGGGTGTGTGCTACTCGACCAATCACTTGCACAGATCCCGCTTCAGGGCCTTGTTGATAGCCCAGATCCCCGCCTACGTCAGCACCAAAACAAACCGGCGCAGTTTTCGCCGGTCCCACTTTGTTTACATCGGCGACTCCAGGTTACAGCTGATTGCAACTTATGTGGCAATGTTTTTCCTTGTGTTTTCCTGAATTCATTTGTGGCTACTCGTGACATTTTGTGCTTGATATCTTCCGAGAGATTTACTTCATCAAAAGAACCACATTTGAGTAACTTTCATCAAGATGTTTGGGAATAAACGGCTGGCGAAGAGGTCTATCATTGGGACTCGAGTAAGTGCTCTGCGGTCGCAAGATGGCCGGTTCTATCCCGCCTTCATTCAGAACCAGGTCTCAGAGGACACTATAACTTCGAGCGCAGTCTATGCCGTTCGTTTTGACGATGGCTTCACACAACATGTCAAATCACGGAATGTCATCGGACAAGGTTTTCAATCCGTGACAAATGCAGCTTTAATGAAAGGTCAAAAGACCTTCATCACTTTAAATGGACGTGAAGTCAGTGGCACAGTTTCCCATCATGACCGAGATTTCGATGAAGTGCAGCTGGTAGTGAAGGCTCCCAGCGGCGAAGAGTTCAGTACCATATGTCGACTGGAAGATGTCAGGCTTTTGGAAAGCAGAAAGTCGGCTCGACTTGAGAGCCACCCTGACACAGACTATTCAAAGTTGGCCGATTTGCAACTTTCAGAATCCAACAAAAAAAGGGCAGCTTCTCACGTAATCGACGTGCCTAGTGCAACGTCCGACAAAAACGAGTAAGTGAACACTTTTTATTAAGTTCTCTCTGCTTTTCTTTTTCTCGCTTGAAACATTCAAGCGTTTAATAATACCCTACCCATGTCTAAATTCAGACTGTAGTCTTGACCCAAACACTTCTTATGGTTTTGAAGAATCATATATGGTTATAAAACATTTGATTTTGATCCTTGCTTCACCTCCCCACCTGTTCTTATACCTGTTACTGGGTTTCTACTTCCAATTTTATAAAGTTAAAGTGCAGCATACATGTCTAGATCTATAATAGGTATAGATCTAGATCTTACTTTATACTTTTGTCCTTAATTCTGTGTGAAATTTACTCTCAGAAAATGTCTTGCCTTTTCTGACCCAACCCAACTTTTACTTTTGATGAGTACCCAACCATAAGAAGATAGCCTAGATATGACGACGACCTACTTTATTAACCCATTGGCCAGTTGGTGTTAAATGGGTTTTGCAATTCTCTGTCCATATCCACAAACAAACAACCATGATGAGACACATTCCTCTCTCTTGTCACTCATTCTTTAATAAAGGATTAGAAAGAGAGAAAGATGAAAGGTGAAAAGGCCTAACAAAATCGATGCCAATTATTATTAGGCTTAAACTTGGCTTGAATTGGAGTTGTCTGCACGGGTAGATCTTCTTATGATTGCTGAAAACACTTTGTAATGCCTTATCTTGCTGTCGAGTGGGATAGTATTACTCTTTAATTTAAATGCCACACTCCAATGCTCTGTAATGCTGACCTCATTTAATGAATGTAGGTCAAAGTGGTAGATGGCTCTTCTGTCATCTTCATCTCATGATGGGATCAGCGGTATGTACAAGAAGTGTATTAAGTACAAGTTACGCTCACTGCTCACTAGTCAGGGGGGCATCACTTTCTTCAATGACTTGTACAAAGTTCATGTGGTTCAGGTTAAGTGTCACTCCCATGTCCATTCAGTTTGTAACACGCCCGTCAGTGTTGAGTGTAGGCCTGTGTAATATTGTCCCGTAGTGCAAAGTAATATGAGATCCCGATCCCCTTTCTTAATTGAGGTTGCATATTTCTATAGTTCTCCATTCTCACAACAGTGGGCTTACTCTTATAACGAGGTGAAAACACCCCACACGGTTTCCATTTTGATTTTACTGCAAGCCTTAGTCTCGTCCTACGTGTACTTTGCAACTTCCTTTTCAATCATGGGGGATGGGGTAGGACTCGAACTCTCATAACATTGAGTGCTGGTAGTTTGAATTCTTGTGTCGTTATTATACAGTAAAATGATAATAATTTGATAACAGTCCTTATGTTCCCATCTTGTTTTCTCAATCAAGCAGCCTTTGAGCACTTTGCTCTTCTGTCCATTGCGATGACGGGACTTTTTTGTGTGCAGATTACTACATCTTATATAACCGTAACATTGTGTCTCTAGGATGAACAACTCAAACACGAAGTATAACACACAAGCATTGGTTGGTTACTGATAGTTAAGTACCGGTAGCTTAGTTTCCGGGCCGTGCCGGTATGCACGTGTTGTTGATGTTATCGCGGCCGAAGTCCACACCGCTAGCCATGCGGTTGTCCCCACTCAACTATCTCCACCCTCTGGACTGGTACCCATAGTGTGTCCTCACTCTCCCCTCTCTTTCTCTGTCTCTCTACCTATCTATCTCACTCCGAACATACTGGACTCTTTATCTCATACCGCCTCTCTCTCTCTTTCTTTCACACACACACACACATCCTTCCTCTTTGGCACACACACGTCACGTCATGTCGCACCCTGCCCCCCCCCCCCCCCTTCTCTCAAGCACGCTCACTCTCTGGCCTCCGTCCCTCTCTTTCTCTCCCCCGCCCTCCGCTCACACACTCATTGACTATTTTTTATGATCGATCACTCACCCACAGTTGCAGTGCGTGGTGAGTGTGGCAATCGCCCGTGCCTACCTGTCGCCGTGCGTAGATTCTCGTACAATGACATTGTTTTGATTGTTGTTGAGTTTTACATCCTACGCGATACAAAGAAGAGCGTGTGCTGGGCATTTATGTTGTTGGGATGGAGAAAGAACATAGTGTCTCTTCTTGTTTTGATTGTTACCTTTGTCACAACCGGGGGGGGGGGGGGCATTTTGTTTCAAAGTATTATTGAAACTTCGATTATGAATGCCCTCGATAAGGTGCGAAGACAGTGTCTGCTGGGGTGAAGATTCTGGTTGTTATGTTTTGCGGATCTTGCTCACCTGTAGCGTGAGGTTGTGAGCCATCTAAATAAACATATAGTATAGTCATATAGTGTCCTATCCGCATTATTTGTGTACTTATTGTTGTGGCTCTGGTACTTGAAATTCTTATTATAGCATGCAGACCGTAGCATCCGCATCATGTAGCATTCGTTCCGTGTCTGAATTTTGATTTTAGTGCAGATGCATAATTCATAAGATAATTATAACACCGAAGAATTGAATTGCCGAATATCAACTTGATTTGAACGGTTCCTTTACTTCCGAGTCCAGCGTTGAACAATTTCGGAAAGACTGCTTTCGATTCATACCGAAAGCGAAAGTAAGCAAAGAAATGACACAAAATCCATTTTGTTTCTTTTAGTCAATATTAGGCCCTTGACATTTTCACCAAAGCCCCAGGCCGGGTGGAACTTGTTACGTCACTAGCAACCCAATCTGTTTGCCCACACTGCCCTATGTGACGTGCTTGGGTCATCTTTGTGTGCGCGTGACTTCACGGTTATTTTTAGATGCTTCGAGAAGGAAGTAATGTCATGTTTGACATTGTGATTACACTGTACCTGTACACTGATAGTTTATCTTTGGAATCTTTGAGTTTGTGTGCCTCCATCTGGTGTGGTGGATTATGGGTCAGATTCGTATTAAATCGATCTTTTTCACTAAGGCTAAGGTCTTAATTTACGAAACTTACTCTCACACTTATTTTGCCTTAGAGTTTTACGCCCGTATCTATGGACACAATTAGACCATGTAACATAATGACCTGCGTATTAACTCCCGTCCCCGATAATTGATAGCCTCGCAACCTGCCCATACGACCCGTGTTCGTGGGGATTCGATCCAGTGTTGCTCGCTTGGAAAACACAGTTAGCCTGGAAATGAAACGATTGTATGAATTAGCATGGCAATGAATAAGTTCAATAGCGGCAGCTGTCGTTTATCCCGTATCGTTTATTGTCGTTGTGTTTTATTGCCTCTTTACTTGAGTTTTGTACATACCTGTCGACACAATTACCATAGTTCATATAAGAGATAGAACCTACGTGCCTTCAAAGTTGAAGTAAATCATCAAGTAGTCTATTTTTATGTGACTTGTTACGTTTTGACATCCGTCTCCGCTAACTATGTTTAACATGAGTAATGTTGACAGTATACTGATGAATGAAAAGGAACTGATGAATCCATTGTGTGCTACTTATTAATATTAACACAAATACCAAAACACAAAGTGTGATGTGTGTATCACAAGGTGGGGTGTGTGTATGTGTGTATCACAAGGTGTGGTGTGTGTATGTGTGTATCACAAGGTGGGGTGTGTGTATGTGTGTATCACAAGGTGGGGTGTGTGTATGTGTGTATCACAAAGTGTGTTGTGTGTATCACAAAGTGTGGTGTGTGTATCACAAAGTGTGTGTACTGTAGTGTAGGTAGAATGTACTGTGTATGTACTATAACTATAGAAGAATGTGTCGTGTGTGCATGTACCACAGAATGTGTTGTGTGTACGTGCTGGATCGATCGTGTCGAACAATGACCCCATTATGTTAAAGCACGCACCGCAACATTTGCTTATCTGGTCTCATTCGTTCGTATGCATCGATTTCACTCCGATAGAACATGCATAAAAGGCCGCATTGTTATTGTTACTTACTTGTATACCTTTTCATCTCTTTTCAGGGAAATTATCTTTAGCCGGTGTTTTGTGCTCTATTTTTCGCTGAAGTCGACGAGCATTCGCTACAGAGCAGCGCCTATGGGCAGTTCATTTTGTATTTGTACATACATGTATAATCAATATAAACACTTACAGTGGTCAAGTTGTAATACAAACTGGTTGAAGTATGTATGTCGTAATGATTTTGACGAAAATGAAGCTCCCCTCAAAGTATTTATAATCTAAGAGTTGACATAGCTAATCATTTTTAAAAAGTTATCTAGATTATAATGGTGTTCTAACGTCCGTCTCTGATAAGACAGGTGAGGGTAGCCAGATTCGAACCCGGGTCGCCCGCTTGGAGACCAAACGAAGTAACCTTAAACCCAATCTGTTAACTTGTTTGGTCACTATGCGGCCCTATCATAAAGTGACAAACTTGTGGATTAGCTCATTGTGTTTAGAAACGCTCATTTCAAAGTCATTTGGAAAACGAACAAAAAAAAGATTGTCAAGTTGCCAACAGTTGTTCAATACATGTAGCTATGTCAACACTCGTTGAGAGCCGGCTGGTATTCGAAACAACGACCCCCTTGGCTTGTGATTTACTAAGTACAGTTTGAATTTGAAGCTACGCCCGGCATTTGGGGGAGCCAACGATCTATACTTTTGGCTACGGAGATCATATTCATCATGCCCATCGATTTGGCCTCTTTTTTCTCCCTTTTTTTGCCTTTTTTGTTATACCGGTTCGTTGACCTATTTGTACAAGCCGGCCGGTGTATCTTGTATTGTGTAAAATACATTGCTATCTGTTTGCTCCGATTGTTATCGATTATGACGTGAACCCTGCCCGACTGTAACTGTACCGAATAGCTCAGCCAGCTGTTTTACCTTCTAGTAATTTGTCCGGAGGGTCTTGTGACTGTATTACACAATTGCATGGACAGGGGGCCAATTTGGAGGCCCTCCATTCCCAGGTTGCAGAGCTAGACTGCCATGGCTCTGTAGGTCTATTAGACCACTTGAAGAGTGAATAACTCATTACTTGTGCCTGATCGAAACAACAACAACCTTCTAGTACATGAATGATTAATATTAGGATTTGGTTTGGGTGTTGCACTAACATTGTTGTTGTTAAGGTCGAGTAGCTCCATTATGGATACCCGCCGTAAGTTCAGTTTATTAGTGTTGCTGCTGTCATCGGTTTTATCATATTCAACTGTATTCATTCTGTGTTTTATTACTTTCTTCTTCTTTTTTCTTTATCACGGATAGTAATGTATGTTTTACCGATATTTAAATCAGCAGTGTGCTGTGAGAGGTGTAAATCGGGCACGCCGTTAAAAAGAGAAGGGGGGGGGGGGGGGTACTTATTAAGATTTCACCTGTCACGGAAATCTTGCCACTCTGACAGTGACACACCAGGTCAAACGTCATGTGACCTTGTCAATGTAAGCGCTATTTTTAGAGCACCGCGAAAATGTCGTACATGAAATGCATTACAGTTACATCCACATTTCACCGACCTTATACCTGTCCTGTATGTAGGCCTTAGCATGAGCGCAACATATTATTGTGTGGGCATCATTTCTCTTCCTCTTTATTCTTCTGCAGCGCATTGTCCGGCTCACCCATTGGCTCGATGCGCTTTTTGTTGATCTTGTGCGTATAGTCTAGTGTGTTGTACATTTGTACTATCTTCCTGTGTATATTGTGTGTAACATATATGTTAACATTAATGTGTACCCCGCCCTGAGGGGTTCTGTTTTTTTTTTGGGGGGGATTGGGTGGTACCTGGGCGAACACATAAGGGGGCCTAACAGCCGCTGGTTGCGTGAGGTGTGTCAGCAGCACACCAACCTCGTGTCTTTCGAGCGAGGGGCATATGAGTGTAGAATCTACCAGTAGTGGAATGGTGTTCGCCTTGGGTGGTACATACATCATTATTGCATTGTGTTTTTCACTGAAGTATGGGGACTATACGGTGGCCGAACGGTTAGTGTGTTGAGTAGCGAGCTATCCGGGTTTGAACCCTTCAAATACGTGGGTCGCGTGGACAGTTTTCTTTCATGGCTGTCCACCCTATCATTTCGGAGACGGACGTTGAAACGTAGGTCCCTCTTGTGTGATCTAAAAAGTATCGCTTGGGACTAGGGGTGTATAAGAAGAAGAAAAAAGAAGTGCCTTTTAAAATACAGTGACTAGCTTTATGCGCCTTTACTTTTTTGTGGGTTTTTTTTTTTTCTCCATTAAGGTCTTCTTAGCAGTAGTTACAAAAAACAAAGCCTTCTATCTAAGACTTGAACTCTTCGGGACCGCTTTTGATCTCTAGGCCCCGAATACGGAGACTGGACATGTTGTGTTGTTTTTGTTTTTCGTTTGTTTTGTTACTATGTTTTTGTCCACAAGCGCCTTAGAGTAGAGCATACATGCCCAGCGCCTGATGACGGATTTGTGCGCTCTAATACATATCCAGTATGCCGCAGAGATTTGATTGTCCAGTCGTGCGAGACGACCCCGACCTGTGGTTATCTCATCCCAGTCTCCCACACACCTGGTCTTACACAAGAAAAGATGACCAGACCTGCTTGGGGGGTGTCTGCCATGTCTGGGGAGTAACATTGTAGTCTATCCGGTCTCTCTCTCTCTCTCTCTCTCTCTCTCTCTCTCTCTCTCTCTCTCTCTCTCTCACACACACACACACACACACAC
>JAUELK010272266.1:0-15479 GCA_031471215.1 Gastropteron pacificum | reverse complement strand
TGACAAGAGAAAGAAAAGTATGATGTAGATCTAGATTCTAGAGATCTAGCTAGCTTTCTACTACTAACTAGTAACTAATATAGCTTGCTACGTTGATTTTATCTATACCAAGTTTGGCCTAGTATGGTTGATTTCAAAGTAAAACTATAATGGTCAAAGATTTTGTCAACAAAACAAAAAATTAGATTGCGCGACCTGTTGTAACCTTTTGAACGATGGAAACAAGTTCAGAATTCAATTAATGCATCAAATATAAACCAAGATCTGTTTTCTTTATTTGTGTAGACTTATCTAGTAGAAATCAGCAAACACGTAGAAATGTAATATTTTCATGTGCTGTATTTTTTTGTTTAAAATATAGACTAAAGACATGCCTTAGACAACTTTTTTTTATTCATCAATGTATTGCCGGATAATCAAAACATGTGTATATGTAGGTCCTTTTAGTTTTAGCAATAGTCATTCAGATACACTCACTTTCGACAACAACTGTGTTTTCAGTTGCATTCGTATTCCATTTTTATTTATATAGGCCTAAATTTTCTAAATTCACCCTTGAAGGTTTGTTAATATTTTTTTTTAAAGACATTTCAGTTTCATTTTGAAGTAGATTAAACCTGGCAAACAGGTTGGGCAACTATCGATACTATACAGCGACAACATTATCGTTTTGATTTTCGTATCGATAGCGATAGACATATGGCTACAATGAACGATGTATTTGCACGCACGCGCGCGCGCGCGCACACACACACACACACACACACACACACACTCACACATACGCACACACACACACAAACACACACACACACACACATACACAAACCCCAACAACGTAAGTGTATGCACAAAAAGAACGCTTGCTTGTGATAAAAGCGAGTGCAATAAAAGGAAGCGTGTGTAATGAAAGCGCCTGCTTGTCGTTGAGGTGGACATATGGGAAGATTGTAAATCGCGCTTGCCGCTGGTAGAATTTGGACCTTTGGCATCAAGACGGACTTTTGTTGCTGGATGGACAGTGTTTTGGCGAAAATCATCATAGGAAAACGCAAAAGATTGGGCATTCATGAGATAAATAAAATTAGGCAAATGGAAAGTGAATATCATTCATTGTTTCCTTTGCTTAAAAGAAGCCCTTCTCGTTTTCAGTACTACTTGAGAATAAGCCAAGAGAAAAAATTAAACCAAAGAACTGATAAAGCTGGGACCAACAACGAAGTGTGCTAGCCTAGACAAGCGTCTAGATAATACAACCACACTGACTTGAGACTTGCCAGATCGCGTCTAGACAACAAACGGGGGGCACCAAGAGCACGCTTGCTCGCGGTAAGGAATTAGCTTTTGATTCTTTACGCTTTCCAATGGTCGCTTGAAATCACAGGCGTACTTTTGTGCGACACAAACACATTTTTAACAGTATTAAAAGCGTTTGCTTTATCGCGCTCGCTTTTATCGCGACCAAGCGTTCTCATTTTGTGCGCACCTTAGTTCGTGTCTCGCGGTGTATCGAAATATCGCAGCAAATTATCGAGCCCATCCCATCACTTTTCCTCAGTCCGTCGCCCAAAAGCTCCTTACTTTACTTTCTCTCTCTCTCTAATCTCTGCTATTTCTGCTGGCTGATGTTTACTTCACATTTGGAGTAGGAAGGAACTGAAAACTGAATTTATTGGCCCGGTGGATTCCCTTAGAATCTAGATAGTTCTCAGAGGTTAGCAATTTTCTTTTCTGTTTATTTGAAATAGCTTTTAATGAAATCGAGATTTCCTCTTTTTATAGTTAATAGTTAATATAAGTTATACAGAGATAGTATGATAGATCTACATCTTTCCAGGATCTTACAGGTTAATCAAGTTAATGTTAAATAAAATATGTTCAAATAAATGATGATTGAATAATGAATTTGATTGTAAACCATGAAATCAGAAATGACGAATGAATCATGATGAGAATGATGAATGAATAATATTATGAACCTCCCTGTCTTCACAATCACACAAAACAAAACTCACTTGGGACAGAGTTCCTTTCGTTGCCACCACTCGATGGCACAGGCAGGTAGAGGTATCGATCACGCGATCCACCACCATCTCTTGGTCGCATGTCCAGCTCTACTCAGACTACTCTCTAGCCACGAGGCCACAGATGCAGCTATATACTTATGATTTATCTCTTCTAAATACTTAACTTAAATACTAGAACTAGAAGTGCAAGCAAGTAGTTACTACGGAGCTTACTCCGATCTCGTTTTTTACGTTAAAACTAACTGGTGAAGATGACGTCGTACATGATAATGATGGTCTTGTTTGGTGGTGGACAAAAATGAATCGTGATGAATTTAGAATAATCTGATCGTTCTTGCTGTTTCAATTTGGAACAAAACATTGATGCTTGATTTTATTGTCTTTTCCTAGGAGATGGCAAGAGGTCAGCAAAAGATCCAATCTCAGCAGAAAAATGCTGCCAAGAAGGCGTCTGACAAGAAGACATCATTTTCAGAGCAAAAGAAAGCTGCCGCCAAAGCCCTGACACATATGTGCCCAGTTTGTAAGGTAAGAACCACAAAAGTCTTACAGATCAAGATCTTCTTCTTCCACAGCCACAGCTTCAATTATATTATAACTGAAATGAAGATTAATCTGTCTGTGCTTTGTCCATTTGACTTAGTGTGTCGGAATCAGTGCTGTAGTTGCATCACATGATGCTGTGGCTTTGTACTTTGTAATTTCTTCCTCATTAAAATGTCTATATTACTAACTAATTTCTTTGATGTTTCTTGGAGGGCTATTTAGCAATCTAATTCTTGAGGGAGAAAGGGAGTAAAGTTTGATATTTGTCCTAAACCTAGACACCCTGTAGAAATAGTGAGCATTTCTTGTTCAGATCAGGAGGCATTTATTATTAGTTAGACTTTAGAAAAGAGGCTTTTCATAGACTTAACCTGCTATTGGCAGCATTATAAATGTATATTTATATGAATACAGAGGAAGGCAATATAAGAGGTTTTTAAAAATGTTTTCCCTGTGCATAAGAAATGAGAAAGCATCCTTTTTAAATCATGATTTTTCTATGAATCTTATTGAAAAGTTTGGGAATTTTCAATGATTGATTGAAATGTCTTTTTCTAATAACTTGTAAATGGGTTTCCAGAAAGGAATTTTTTAGCTTAAAAAATAGAGCCATTGTGAAATGTTTACTGCTATTAATTATTAATTCTTTTTGGTTATAAAAAATGAAATTTGACTCAAAATCATGCACTACAGTCTAGTTTAAGTACGTAACAAATAAAATCCTTGTTCTGCTACTTTTGTTCAGTCACAGATGCCTGATCCCAAGACATTCAAGCAGCATTTTGAAAACAAGCATCCGAAGAGTACCCTGCCCCCAGAGTTACAAGATGTCTAATTATTTGGTGAGTTGATATCATAGTAGCTGGTCCTTTATAACTGGAAGGGGAAATTCCTTGAATGTCTTTCCATCCTCCAGGTTTTCTTCACTTTAAGGACTTTTGTTGTTGGTCTCTCTTTGTGTTATAAAAAGAAGATCTTCCATAAATAAGCTCCAACCACTTTGAAATAGATTTTCACATCATAAATAATCATTTAAAAGTCAATACCTGACTTGTAATTTGAGGTAATGAAATTCTCATATTTTGGTAACATATTGCAAAGATTTATTCTTTTTTCCCAAGTTTATGTCCATGAGAGTTGTTCATTTGTATCCTCCTTTACAAATATAGTCTTCTTTCAAGTATTTATTGTTTAAGATCTGTCAAATTGTTCAGCTTTATTTTCTTTTTGTCTCCCCAGCCAAATGCCTCATTGCCCCTGTCGTCAAGCTGGATCTTCAATCACATTTCCCTGTGTCTTAATCATGTGTAGTTTACTTCCTCAATTTGCAAAAACAAAATCTCTAACTTTTGACTTTGATGAAAATTTCTTTGGGTGTTAATAAAATGATAGTCTTTTTAGGAACATTTGTTTTGTGAACTTTGAGTTGATTCATATGTAGTGATCAGCATCATTAGGTATGCTGCCATACATGAAGATCCAACAATCCTTCTCTGCTTTCCTCTATTGAGATTATTTATCTATAGTTTTAAACCAAGGGATTTATGATTAGTGAATTTATCAGCTGATAATTGTCAAAAAAGAAAGAGGGTAGAGGTCTGAAGACTTTGTATGTGTTTTTGAGTCTTGCGTTTGTGTACAATGTCCTCTGCTGTAATCATGAAGGGCTCACTGTGTTTTCCTTCTGTTTCACCATTCAATTATGTCACTGAATGTCCATTTGCACTCTCACTGGAACCACTTGTCACCTATGTGTGTATCCTGGTACTCAGTGTATGTGTCTTTGCACTAAGTCACTAAGTCTCATTTCATGTTTAATAACTGGAGTTTTCTTTCCCTTTTGAACAAAATTCTTTCTTTATTTTTCCCCCCACTACATAGGGTGTGGTTTCCTCGACTTGTAAACTCTGCATTCCAGTCATGCATTGCCAGTTATTATTTCACAATAAGATACTGGTGTAAACGCAGAAGCAGAAGAGCAGTGCCCCGTTTGATTTGGTGACATGGTTGTGTTTACATTGTTTGTTTTTTTCCTTCTCCCCCCCCACTTGTTGTCCATTATCTACAATTGCGCCGAGGAATATTGGAACTGATCAGACATTGTGTACATATTATTGCATGTGTGCCGAAATGTCTCATTTTTACACAATTATTATATGCTGGTGCAACATGGGGTTTTATTCTCGTGAATCTTTTTTTTGTTTGTTTGTTCCCTGTATTGATATAATTATAAGATTTCTAGCCATACTGTCTCCATGCAGTCTGCAAGTACTCTCAGGTTAAAATGAACGCATTTTTGACAGGTCTAATAATATAATCTTTGACATCTTGTCACAGAGGAACAACACATCACTGCACTCCGGGCATTCCCCTAGGTGCTTCATTCCTCGCTGTAGGATCAAATGAAGGGTATTGAGACTTAAAGATAGTAAGATTATCGTTGTGAATTATTTATAGTGAGTCTTTTTTATAAACTGGCTTATCCTTGTGTGTTGTTGATATTGTTGACATGATGCAACATGAATAATTTACATTTATAACATAAAAGGAAAATGCTTCACATCCATTTGAATTGCTCTATGAAGTTCACATTCCTCTAGTTCAAAGATTTCACTATCCACTGCTTCAGGGAATACATTTGAATCTTTATGAAATTGGTGTTTACATTGTTAAAGTTATTATAGTATGCATTATTCATAGAGATAACTTGGACTATTTTGTTTGGGTTTTACAGCACTTTCACTTAACATTATTATACTTACAATTAAAATACCGGTAGGTTTTTACAAGTGCCACATGGAACATTCAAAATTGCAGACACAGGTTTGTGGTGGATCTAGATGTATGTGAAGTAAGCTGATTCACGGAAGGATTGACCTCAAAGTTAAAGCTATGTCCTACTGGCGGTAACTTAATTATATTTTTCTCTTAAGACATTCTCATTGTCCCATTTATTGTGTGAATTCAATACAAAATACAAGGAATAAATAGCCTACAATGTATGGATATGAAATGGAAAAAAACCCTGTTTTTCTCCATACTATTACTATTGCCTAGCATTGTAATAAGGTGAAGAATTTCATCTACCATCACCTCAGTGACTATGTGCTGAGCCCTCGATGTCATTTGTTCGATAAATGGCTCAGGGCCAGTGTTTTCTGAAAATAAAAAATAATTGACCGTTACAAATGATGCTATGCCTAGAATTGGATTTTTTTTTCTTTTTCAGTGTGATCAAACATTTCATAGATATCTTTAATTAAGTACATTACGTTACCAAACAGTTGATTAGGTTTTACTACAGGTCTTACTCTTACTTTGGATATGCTATCTTTCAAGGGATTAAGTAAAAAAGAGTAGTTAATATTAGCATAGGCAGCTAAAATGTAGAAGTCATTATTATTGTATTACTATTACACCCGGTAATTGTTATCATTTTCATTTAAATGTACATTGTACAATCATTTATCAAGGGTTGTTGAATTGAAGAACCATTAGATCTCAACAATGAAACTTTGACCATGCAGAACTGACTCCGTAAATGTGTTGGTCGATACACATACATAGTACAAGTACAGTATTACAATTACACAAAACAAAACTCCTCCTTTAAAGCTACAGCACTATCACAAATGACCTCATGAAATTTGATTCTACCATTTGTAGGAAAATGATAACATGATGATATTGATCTATGATTATTTATTTTTTTCTCTTTGTCTGTATGTGAGTTAAAATGAATATTAAAATCATGTAGATCATTCAATTTTGCTTGTATTCTTTTTTCTTACTGGACATATGTTCTGTGTGTGTTCATTTTTACCCCCTTTCTTTTAGTATGATATTTGATAGTGGTGCCCCATGTTGGAAAACATTAAGACTAAGACAACCAAAGTTTATCGTTTTAAAGTCCACTGTTCTAGGGGTACAAACAAGTCTTGGAGCACAATCTCTAGCCTGCTGGGAGGTACACTGGTAGATTGACCTGTGAGTCATTCTGACATGTTCCACTTTCACCGAGAGAGACCTACAAAGACCATTGCATCCTGGTTCTTTGGGGCGGGTACCTGGTGACAATCAAGTACAAACCCAACCCCTTGTTATGGTTTTCCCTCAGGGATGAGTGAAAGCCTCCAAAAAACCCTATCAATTAAAGCGAACAAAAGCACCCCAGACACTCTCACCATCATTCTGACATGTACCCATTTCACACCTGGGTACAATGTACAGTGTGGAATAGTTGACAAATACTTTTTCCAAAATAAATATTCCCCACTGTACTCTCAAACTCAAATTCACATTGAGTCTACACACCTAGCATGATGTAAAAAGTAAAGATAAAGATGGAATTTCTAGAGTGCTTTTCCTCTGAAGAGTTCAAAGCGCTTTACATCTATTACTCCCCCGACAGGCTACTACTAATGCATACAACACATAACACATCATAAACATTGAACACAAGTACAGGCAGCCTGTGAGGCACAGAAACATGCCTCTAGCCGGGTAGCCCTGGGTGGGGTGAGGAAATAGCGGTAAAAAAACTTTTCCAAGGGTTTACGGAACTTGGACCCCGAGTCCGGCACGCTACCGACTGAGCTAATCCACCACCTAAATGTACCATTGTACCGGCAGTTTGACACATTTCTGTCGTCCTAGACACTTCTTAAGATGCTTTGACTTTGAATGGTTTGAGCCATGCGGTGGCCAAACATGTTAACGCTCCAAGCGGGCGACTCGGGTTTGAATCCTGATGAGGGTATTCTGGGCAGTTTTCATGGCTGTCCACCCCTGTCCTATCGGAGATAGACTTATGAATATAAACGTAGGTCCCATTTTAAAACTCCAAGAATTAGTTACATTACATTATATCTTGGTCTTATTACATGTACATGTATATCTAAACGGACAAAACAGTTGAAGATATTGGATTTCACTTTCCCACATTTTGATGACGAGACTTACAATTTTAAGTTGGTTCTTCCTTCTCATCCCACTTCTGTGTGTGACACTGACAGTAGTACAGAATGATGACAGAAAAGTAAGCACAGACAATGACAAAGGTCAATCTTTGTGTAAAAATGGGGTAGAAATAATTTATTTCAATTTCAGTGGATATGTAACAAGAGACAATGGTGGGAAATTTGATCAGCTATATGAATATGATGATAATGATATGATAATCATGCAAACCATTAACATAGCAATCTCTCACTCACTCATTGTGTCAATCAAGTTTACTACAGTAATTGCGATAACGCTTTGAAATTGAAATTACTGGTGAATCACACTGCGTAAAATATACAAGGCACAGAAAAAGAACAATGTACATTGTACTTGTACTCATCACTATACCATCACAATACATCAAGCTTATGACATAACACAACTGAAACTGAAACACCTCTTCGCCTCACACTCAACTCAAAATCATTCTCAATCTTATCAGCAATCCATATTCATGTATGATAATAAAAATATATTAGTATTCTCAGAACATCATGCTCTCTCACTCTCACTGCAAATCTCAAAACTCAAATACTTAAATCACACACATCAGATCTAGAGACACAAGAAAGAAAGTGCTAAGAGAACAAAGGCGTCCATGACAGAATGATCAGAGTCAGTCACATTTTTCCACTTTTGAAAAAAAATCAATGAGTGCGTATTTCTTTCTTGAGACATACTAAAATACTTCATGACTAATCCTGACCACAAGCCAGGGGCAATATCTCAATCTCAAAATTAAAAAATGACAATTTTAGGACTTTGATTTGATCGTTCTTTCATTGATGCCTTGAAACCTGTTCAAAACTTTGCTATCATGTACAACAGGACTTATGGAATAAAGAATGTATGGGGGATCACACAGTCAAACACATGCAGTATTCACAAGGCACACCATCTGTACCATTTCTTGCTAAGTACATATGTGCAATCATATCTCATGTTCACCTTTACTTTTTCTCACTAGTTTCCTTAAGGAGCACATTCTAAATGTTAGTGAACTGAGTGTCAAATGAATGAAATATGCACTAGGCAAGTCACAATAAATGCTTTGTTGTCATGTTTGGTTTTGTTTTTTTAATGCAACATTATTGCATGTCCGAAGTCAATACATGTAGTGATAGTACTGAAAGTTGATACCATTTCTTTCAATTTCTTCAGTGTCAATGAAAGTGAGTTAAAAAAAAGAAAGAAAAAAGAACGGAATCAGATCATAGATACATACATATAGCACCAATGCAACAAAATTTGTGATTGTGTACAATACAATCAAATTCAAGGATACAACATTTGTTCAGCACAGATGTAGAACTACAATGTAGTACAATCCATGTCTAACGATGAGAAACAATGATTGTATGTAACAGTAACAGTGATAGCTAATACTAATTCTATTACGAAACTAGTATTACAATGGCCTACCATTCACTGAAACTAAAATCATAACATGGCGTTTCATAGGAAGAAATTATAGGAATTTTCTAGACTGAAGAAACGCCACCCCAAAGATTTACTATTATTCAACCTTGTCTACTTTAAAATCATGATCACAATTAATATATCTATAGTTTCTCATCTCTGAAAGAAAGTGAAAGGTTTAGGGATTAAAACTCTTCCACTCCTCCTAGCCCTATCATCTGGTTCAAGCCACTATACATTCAGGACTTAAAATAAGTCCTATATTATGATAACGAAATTGACCGGTTAAATGAAACTGATGAGTAAGAACAAAATCACAAAGCACCTAAGGTTATATCAATGCCTATTGCTATTAATATTAATTACAAAATTATGGGTTGTCCATGTCTTTTTTTTTTACATCTGCACTGTAAAATAAAATCACCAAGGCGAAAAATCTAGGGGGAGTGAAAGAGAAAATTGTACCACTAGTAGTAAGCTAATACTAAATACTAGGGCTTAGTGGAGACTGTTTTTTAAAATTATTAGTACCTTCTTGCAATCACTGGCATTCAAGAACGTACACTGATATTGCACTTTTCAATTCAGACCTAGACATGTAGTAATAATGAAATACGTACCAAATCAAATCAGTATAAAAGAATGATCCTCAATTTTGTGTATATTTGCATTTGTATTTTGTATACATGTTTTCATCCCTTCTCAGGGAAATTCGCCTAGTATTATGAGCTCAACGTTTCACTAAAGGCAACACACAGTCACCACAGAGTGTGTGTAAAATTGAAATGCAATGCCAAAACATTGAATTCTTTGACATTTTTCATATTCAATTGTAAGTAAATGAGTGAGTACATAGACAATCTCATGTTCCCTCCATGTTGATGCCAAAGACATCCTCTCAGAAAATCACCATTTATCATGCTTTTTGAAAGAGATTGTGGAAAAAGTGTGGCACATAATAATTAATAATACTAGCCATTTTCTCACTCTACAGCAAGCTCAATGCACTTTGCAGCATATCGTTATCCCGACAGATCTGTTTCATATCATCATTTTAATTATAACATTGTTAAACTTTGTATAGATCACACTCCAATAGTAAGTAGGCCTACTTTCATAATTCAGTAAAAAAAACGCAAACGAAAAGAGAAAGAAACAAGCTTCTACTATTTGGGCAGTCCTATCTCATCATTCCACACGTCTCCTTTACCAAGCTCCTCTTCATCCAACTCTTCGCCGTCATCATCACCTTCCTTCGAATCCTCTGCCACTGGCTTGTTATCCCCCTTTGAGCTCCCTACCTTTGAAGAGTTACCCCCCTTATCCTCAAGAGCCGCTGCCTCCTCTTCCGTCAATTCACGGATCTTGGGCCCAACTTCCTCCTCCTCCTTCTCCATCTCCTCCACCTCGATCTCCTCCACAAACTCTTCCTCCTCCCCTTTGTGCCTGATCGCCTCCCTCTCCTCCCGCTCCTCTCTCAGCTCCTCCCTCTCCAATCTCTCCTTCTCCTCCTGCTTCCTCTGCTTCTCCTCCTCCTCCTCTTCAATCCTCCTCCTCTCCTCCTCCTCCTCCCTCGCCTTCCTCAGCCCCGCCCGGAGGAGGGCCAGGAACTCGGCGGGCGGAGCTTTCCCTCTCTGGTTCTCCTGGATCAGGCCGTACTCCAGAGCCTTCTCCAGCGCGCCCTCTGCCGCCTGCCGGACCGGCTGCAACCGAGGGTCCGAACCCTTGGCCTCGTGCGCCACCGCCATGAGGATCTCCAGGAGGGGGCTCCCCACCACCAGGGTGGCCAGCTCGCGGCTGGCGGAGACCAGGTTGTGCACGATGTGGCAGGCCCTGTGCTGGATGTCTGGCAGCTCGCTCACTGTGTGCACTTGGAGGATGTCCAGCCACGGCTTCACCTGGATGGGGGAGAGAAGATAAGATAATAATAATAATAATAATAATAACACCCTTGGACTCCATTGGGAGCAGGGGAAGATAGGACTAACTCTATAACCTTGTAGTTGTAGACTGTTTGTACTTGCATGGAACACTTAAATATATCTCGAAAGCATCAGAAAGATAACAAACATCATGATTAATGGCATGTGTCTCACTAAACCGAATACATCGCTACTAACCAACAATGGTCAAATGATAGGATGGCCAAGGGATACAAAAAAATAAAAAATAAATAAAATAATAACAACCTAATTTGAGTGTTTTCCATAAACAACAATATTCCAATATTTGGTATGAGCCGTTTGTTAGCAATACAATAAACATAGTACATGTAAAGGAGTATAATACTACCACACCTGTTGGACTAGATCAGGGAGGGGAAGTGGTAAGCCCGGGAAGGTGTTATTGTTATCATAAAAAATAATAATAATAATAATAAAAAAAAATAAATAACAATAAAAATAATAATAATAATAATGATGATGGCTGATTTATAGCCGGCTTTTCTTGAAAACAAACATGACATCAATATGCATTAATATCCATGTACATGAACTAAATATCACTGTACATCACTAAAGAATTAAGATAATATATTCAGATGTGGTTTGTACATTAAATGAGAATTATGGATATGGAACAAAAATTACCCTCATGGGATAATAAAGAATCATCTGATCTGATCTGATCTTGTCTTAACACCAACAACAACAGCACCCAGTGCACCCCACTGACCTGCACCACCTTGGAGCAGACTGCTGGTCTGGCCGTGAGCACCGCCAGGGCCCCTGTGGCCGCCCTCACCAGGCTGATGTCATCCTCGCCAGAGAAGAGCACCAGGATCTTCACTCTGTCGTTCTCTCCCTCAAAGATCTCCTGGACCTACACACACGGACACAACAAAGCATTTATTTATTCATTTATTTATCTATTCATTTCATCGTCTTCTCTTGAAAGCCAACAAGCTCAAGACCTACACACACAGGCACAACAAATCATTTATTTATTTATATATTCATTCATTTCGCATTATTGTCTTCACTCTGTCATTCTCTCCCTCAAATATCTCCTGGACCTACACACATGGACAGAACTAATCATTGTTTCTTTGTTTGTTTCTTTATTCATTCATTTCGCATTATCGTCTTTTTTTTAAAGGGAAAGCAAACAAGCTCAAGACCTACAGAAACGGACAGAACAAATCATTGTTTCGTTGTTTGTTTCTTTCTTTCTTTATTCATTCATTTCGCATTATCGTCTTTTCTTGAAAGCAAACAAGCTCAAGATCTACACAAACGGACAGAAGAAATCATTGTTTTTTTGTTTGCTTGTTTCTTCATATATTAATTTCGCATTATCATCTTTTCTTGAAAGCAAACAAGCTTAAGACCTACACAAATAATATTTTGTTTATTCATTTTCTTTTTGATGTTACAATTTTTCATTGATTTATTAATATATTTACTTATGTTAATTTACAACACTAAAGGCAAATTTCCCTGTGAAGGGATGACAAAATTGTATACAATATAATACAACAATCAAGGCAGTGTGAAGTCCTCACCTGCTCTGTCATGACCAGGTTACACATACACTCTGTGGCTGCACGTCTTAGCTGCTCGTGTTCCTCATACATGTAGTGCTCTACACTGGCCACGCCCTTCTCTTTCATTATGCGAATTCTGGGGGGTCAGAAGTGTATTTGCATATTATGTGAATTGTGAGTGTGAGGAGAAGAAAGGAAGAGAGAGAGAGTGTATGTATGAATGTTTGTGTGTGAGCATAAGGAGTACATAATAATAATACATATGTGTAGTGGTCTGGGAAAAGGGTAGACTTTGGTCAAAATTGGCTTTAAGAGGTTTCAATTGTTTCTGAAGCTGCAATATCTGCTGATTAAAACACTTTTTTCAGATTTCGTTTATGAGTCTTGGTTATTTTTGAATGCGCCAACCTGTGAAAACAGCAAACTGAGAAAAACAGCTCGAACACACACACACACACAAGCACAGACATGCACTCACTCACACAAACACACAAGCTTACACAAAAGCTCACAGACACACTCACACACACTCACAATCACAGACATACACTCATACACTCAAACACACGCACACACATATATACACTCAAACACACGCACACACACACAAAATACACTCACTCTCCCCCCCACACACACCAACACAGACATACACTCAAACATGCACACAAGCTCACACACACAAGTTGACACACACATACACACTCAAACACAAAATACACTCAAACACCCCCACAAGCTCACACACACAAGTTCACACACACATCCACTCAAACACACGCACACACACAAAATACACTCACTTTCCCCCCCACACACACCAACACAGACATACACTCAAACACGCACACAAGCTCACACACACAAGTTCACACACACATACATACACAAACACAGAGACACACATACACACACACACACACAAACACGCACACAAGCTCACACACACATACACTCAAACACGCACACAAGCTCACACACAAACACACACACACACACACAGACCTGACAGACTCGCTGTGTGAGGCCAGGTTGGTGAGTGCCATCAAAGCCTCAAAGTTCTGTAAGCTGGACCTCTCCACGTGTAGCAGGGAAATCAGGGGCCTGACCACTTCATAGATCTGTCCATTTGGGAACATTAGACAAAGAATTCAAATTTCATTATCTACCAATAATAAAAAGTCAATTTATACAGCGCTTTTGAGCTCAAAAAGGGCTTTACAGCACATTTATTACCTTAGTGTTCACTTTACAGCCCAGAGATTTTCAACACTGTGGACAGAAGGCAAAGCAGGCATGATGTAGTAGTACACCAAGCACTGCGGGCGGCCAACATTCGAGAGAGTGATGCTGTACAGTGAGTGAGTGAGTTCACTTTGAGTTTGAGCGTTTTTTTACAGCTCTTAGTCTCTTGATAGGTGGGACCAAGCACCTAGTCTTCTAGGATAAAGACGATAAACTTGGAAGTCCCACGTGCATGTTGCGCACGGTATAGATCCCATGGCACTGATTTTGCAGTTTGAAATCGATGAAGAGTAAAAAGTGAAAAGTAACAAAGGCAGAGACTACAAGAACGGCCAAAAGGCCTAACAACGTCCGGAAATGATATCATATCAAGAGTAGGCCAGCCATGGCCGCTGCCCGGGCAAAATTCAACACTATTATCACCCCCTACATACACACTCCACCCCACAGTGACAGAATGACCAGCTTGTTGATTGTGGTCGCTACTTACAAAGAAGAAGAAGAAGAAGAAGAAGAAGAAGGAGAAGAAGAAGAAGAAAAAGAAGAAGAAGAATGAGAAGAAGAAGAAGAAAAAGAAGAAGAGGAAGAAGAAGAAGAAGTAGAAGAAAAAGAAGACGAAGAAGAAAAATAATAAGTAGAAGAAGAAGTAGAAAAATAATAATAAGAAGAAGAAGAAGAAAAAGAATAATAAGAAGAAGAAGAAGAAAAATAATAATAAGAAGAAGAAGAACAACAACAACAACAACTCACCCTCTGTCCAGGGAAGGCAATCTGTGGATCCGATGTAACAGCAATCTTGGCCAAACAATGCGCTGACAGGATACAGCCGGGGTCTGTGTTGTTGTTCATCAGATTCAGCAACGACTGTGTGTGCGCGTGCGAGTGTGTGTGTGTAAGAGGGGTGGGAGTGCATGTGTGTATTTTGTATGTGTGTGTGTGTGTAAGAGGGGTGGGTGTGTGGGGAGATAATGCACCATGAATAAAGCCCCGCAAAAAGCAAACATTAAATAAAAATCTCAATGTTAATTCAGTAAGCAGTTAATTTTTGTAAGAGCAAAAATGCAATCAACCATCTTAATTGAACTCTACCAGACCGAGTTACCGAATTTTCGGTACTCCCATTTCAGTGCATTAATATGTTGGTTCAGGGCTTCATTAAACCTAAATTTTCTTCTTTTGTCACAACAAATCAAGAAAAGCTGTGTCTTCACACTGACCACTAGACCACCATATAACACTGGGCATCATACACTAGAAAAAAAAAAGGCACATAAGGGGGCCATCCACTGCCCAGTTTTCCCTTGAGGCCCGGCCTGTGCATGGCCTGCAGAGGCCAGAGCAAGCCTGAACCAGGCCTGAATGCGACAGACACAGGCCTCTCTATAGCTTAAATTTAGATGGGAATGTGAGTCCAGGCCTCAAGGGAAAGCTGTGTTGTGGATGCTCACATTAAAGGCCACAGGGCACCTGGCCAGCTCAAAGTCTATTAAAGCCCTGTAGTAATCTATTGGCTATCAAACAGAGCCCTGTAGTAAACTATTGGCTATCAAACAGATCCCTGTAGTAATCTATTGGCTATCAAACAGATCCCTGTAGTAATCTATTGATATTGGCTATCAAACAGATCCCTGTAGTAATCTATTGGCTATCAAACAGATCCCTGTAGTAATCTATTAGCTATGAAACAGAGCCCTGTAGTAATCTATTGGCTATCAAACAGAGCCCTGTAGTAATCTATTGGCTATCAAACA
>JAUELK010272155.1:4684-15491 GCA_031471215.1 Gastropteron pacificum | reverse complement strand
TTTTGAATTCTAACATCAAAATTTCACCTAGCCTCAATGTCTTTAAGAGTCTTTTGAAAACAGAGCTTTTCAGATCTTATTGTGAGTAGCTAGCTCGATCCAGTACTGTCCCATCATTTTAGTGTGTGTGTATTGTGTGTGTTTGTGTGTGTGTGTGTTGTGTGTGTTTGAGACATGTTTTTTTTGCATTGTGCTAACTGTTTTCTGAAATTGTACAGCGCCTTAGAGCACTTAGGTGGATTTGTGCGCTATAGAAATGAATTATTATCATTTTATCCTTATTATTATCATTATCATTCTAGATCTCTAGAGTAGAACTTTCGAAGAACTAATAGAATGCACCATATGTCTTTCTTTCTCTACTCCATTATGTCTTCTATTTCTACGATGAGATAGGATCTAAGCTTTTTCAGGTGATAACTAATTCTTGTTTTGTTCTCAAGTGATAACTACATGTATTTTGGTACCAATATCTCAAATTACTGTTCTTCTTCCATTTATGACTGCAGCCTCATAATAGAGGACTGTTAAAGGCTCTACCCAATAGCTAATTCTTTCTCAAATTGACTTTCTCCCTGTTCCATTCATAGAATGGGTCAACCACTAGTACAGCATAATTTGGAAGTATCACCAAAACCATCCAAGCAAAAAGAATGACCAACAATATAAACAACATTATCTTTTGTTATAGAATCAACAGTGTCTGTAAAGTGCCTTTAGCTTGCTGTAGAGCGCAGGTTAAGGAAGGTGCTGCATAAATGCTATATATCACTACTATTATCATTATGGTTATTATTATCATTATTATTATCATTATGATTATTATCATCATGATTATTATTTTGATTATGATTATTATGATGATCATTATCATTATGATTAATATTTTGATTATAATTATTATGAAAAGGATTAATATGATTATGATTATTATTACTATTATTATTATTATTATTATGATTATCATTATGATTATTTTTATGATTATAATTATTATGAAAAGGATTAATATGATTATGATTATTATTACTATTATGATTATTATTATTATGATTATCATTATGATTATCATTATGATTATTTTTATGATTATGATTATGATTAGTATTATGATCATTATGATCATTATTATGATCATTATGATCATTATTATGATCATTATGATCATTATGATCATTATGATCATTATTATGATCATTATGATCATTATTATGATCATTATTATTATTATTATTATTATCATTATTATTATTATCATTGTGGGTTACACACTGCGAAACCATGAGGAAAACATTGGACATCTCCTGCTACACTGCCCCAAACTTTTTAAAAACCAAGACACCAACTACTTCCAAACAACCCAAGCATCAAGAATACACTGTTATCACTGTACACAAAAGCCCAGCAACTAATATGAAAACCTGCAACTTCATCCGAGAGGTGCTGAGTGGCTGTCAAAGGCAACCAGCTCACAGCAAAAGGGATTAGAAAACAACATTATTGTGGGTTTTGTTACACAGACTCGAACATGTCGCACCAGCCAGGAAGTCCAACCAGCCCGACGACCTCTGATCTGGCCAGGCTCACCTTGACCCCGGCGCCATCCCAAGCTGCCAGAGTGACCCCTGGCACCACCATCGCCACGGCAACGACTGTCTCAACTTCCCCTCACCGTCTCTCCTCTGTCTCTCCAGATGTTGTCAACTGCCACAGTGCTCCACTACAGGTACAGGCCACTTGTTGTATTCCAGAATTAGTTTGAGTTATTCTTCTTCTTCTTACAATTATGACTGCAGCCTCATATGCAGAAGACTTTTGCAATCGCGCAATGTGACTCAGTCTGCAATGCCTTTGAGGAATTAAAATACACACACCAGATGTTATAAAAGCATGACTTTTTATTCATGAAAATATGAAAATCTTTCTTTAAAAAACTGGTGCATGTTTTTGCTATCCGTTCATATATACAACAAAGTTTTCTTAAAAGATGAGATATGTAAGTAGTTTGCCTGCGGCCTTAAAGTGGTTGGCGCTAAATTTACTCATCATAGTTAGTTCTCAAGGTCACAGACCTGAGTTTAATCTTTAAGAAGTTGGCATTGTGTCTTACACACCTTTCGGTGCCCACATGCTGTGGGCAACTTTGTGAATTATACTACACATATTCAAGCATCACGGCACAGAAAGTGATGTGACATACACCTGGTTCAGACCTAAATTATGGCTGCAACCACAATAATGTTCTATCAATATTGGCAGTATCAACTCAAAGACTGCATTGAACGTAGCAGTTATCTGGTCTGGATGGGTCGTGTGACTACACTGCACTGTTACATAAACAAGGGGCCAACTTGAAGGCCCTCCAGTCCCAGGTTGCAGAGCTAGGCTGCCATGGCTCTGTAGGTTCATTAGACCACTTGAAGAGCTTATACCCTGTGCCTGATCGCAACGACAACAACAAAACAATAACCCTTTTGACACAATTACCTATAGGCCATTGGAGCAACACATGTAATGCCATCGAGCACTTTTATATTATTTTAGGCCCTTTACAAATAAATCACTTTTATTATTATTATTATTATTATTATTATTATTATTATTATTATATCGAACCGTAGGCAGACCATGCTCCATTGTAACATGTTCAGATTGTCTAGGCACTCACAGCGGCCGAGCGGTTAACACGTTTAATATGTTAGGTCTTCCAGCGGACGACCCACGTTTGAATCATTCATGGTATTTCACATGACTTAATATACTATTGAAAGTTCATAAAGTAATTCCATGTTTATAAGAGAACTATATACCTACTAATATTGTATCACTGTCTAGATTAATATGTTACATCACTTTAGTATTGCTCTTATGTGTGATTGTACTTGAGCACCAAATAAAATCTTGAATTTTCAATCTTGAATCTTGAGTAAAGAACTAAATGATATGTAAAAGCCAGGGCTCAGCCAACAAACCGTTCACGTAATCTTTCCTTCTATCTCTCCAGGGAGCTGAAGCTGGCAGCCCTAGGCCGTCAGCTCTGAACACCGAGCTGAGCATGGGAGAGGACGACGTTTTGTTTGGAGGAGAGGTGGCCTCTGAGGACCTACAAGAGAGGCTCAAGCCTGTGCTATGTGAGTGGCCAACAATCCTTGTGTGAATACATGTCTCACCATACCCAGGTGTAAAAAGGGTACCCGACTATAGACTACGTGAGTGCAAACAATCCTTGTGTGAAGTATGAACACAGACCTTGCATACAGAAGGACACTTGGCTATTTTCGCAAAGCCAACTCCAATGCGTCCCATGTGTACAAACAGCACGTAGCTGTACAAAGCATAATAGGAAAGTTTGACTAAAGCTCACATAACATGTTGGTCTGCATCCCAGTGATAAAAGCCTTTCTGTTGTGTGTTGCTGGACACGCTGAGTAGGCTACGCTTCTTTTACACAGAGAAAGAGAGCGCTGTCCAGTCTCATTGTCTCTGGTATGAATAAGTTGCATTATCTAGTAGATAGCATTCATAGCACTTTGCCCCACTCTACAGCAAGCTCAAAGTGCTTTACGCTGCTGTGCTGCAAAGCTCTTTATTACAGCCACAACTACCGTGACAGACCTCTTCTTCTCTCTTCTCTACTTTCGTTAAGTCACAGCCTCAGACTTGAGGATTAATGCGACTGTGTGCTTTGCGCATCGGCAATCTAAGCTATGACTTCTACCATACAACTCTATTTTAAACTAACCAGTTCAGCGTGCTAGAAAACTAATGATATCTTACTGGACGCAAGTCTAAGTCTAGAATCTAGACCTATCACTAGATCTATGTATTTCGGTTGGAAGCTACGGTGTTCATTCCAAAGCCTTATCAATCTCCTGCGAAGCATACAGGTAATTATTCCAAGTCAGCGCTAACACCAACATACTACAAGACATTTCTCTGTCTGGGAACACAATAAGTCCTTTATTTATGGTTATTGATAGTAGTACTACATGTAGTACATGGAGTATTAAGGATCTGTAATCAATACATTTCTTTTCTATGCTTTCAGCTCCGTTGATGACATCAAGTCAGAAGAGTTTCAAAAATCCTGGCACGAGAATTAGAGAATACATTTTCAAGTGAGTGTTCATACATTTCTTAATAGAAGTGATGAAAAAGACCAGCTTGTAGTCAATTTATTAAGACTGTTCATCACAATTCTACATTGGAAACCAAACAAGTTAACCCAAGGAGATGAGTGGTCTGCCACCACATGGCATGACCCTTTGAAGTAGCTAGAAAGAAAACTAAGAGTCTGTTTCTACTTACTTGTTGTTGTTGCGATCAGGCACAAGTTATGAGTTATTCGCTCTTCAAGTGGTCTAATAGACCTACAGAGCCATGGCAGCCTAGGTCTGCAACCTGGGATTGCGAGGCCTTCAATTTGGCCCCTTGTTCATCCAATTGTACAATGCAGACGCAAGACCCCTCCAGGCCAGATTACTGCAAAGTGCAATGCAGTCTTTGAGTTGATACTGCCAATATTGATACAATATTGAGACATTATGATTTAGGACAAAACCAGGTGTAATTCACATCGCGGGAAGTACACTAAGCTAAGGCGTAGGAACCATTGGTTGCTACTCAAGGAATCATGTGACAAAATTAGGGCCTCACCCCTTTAGAGGGATGCCATGGTTGTTTCTTTGTTTGTGGATGTGTTCAGAACATTGTGAAAACAATTTATTACCCTCAATGGGATAATCAAGAATGATCTTATTTATCTTATCTTATCCTACCTTATCGTATCTTATCCTATCGTATCTTATCTCATCTTATCTTGTCTTATCTTAATCAGCAACAACCATGATTTTGTTCCTCAGGCTTTCCACTGATCACAAGACCACCTTTGGCTGCACGATCGACAACTTCATTAAATGCACACTGGAGAGTCAGTTGACAGACCCACATCCCATCATGAGGAATGTGAGTGCACACTTTACTTTGTTTCACTTGATATGTTGTTGTTGTTGCGATTTGGGCACAATGTATGAGCTTTCCACTCTTCAAGTGGTCTTGTAGACCTACAGAGCCATGACAGCCTAGCTCTGCAACCTGGGACTGAAGGTCCTTAGAAATGGCCTCTTGTTCATGCAAATGTGAAATGCAGTCACAAAACCCCTCCGGACCACATTTTCACTTGATATAGATTAATGTTTTCTTTGTCGTCTTCTTCCTCTTCATACGGCAAGGCAGTTCTCTGAATAAGTGTGACTGTCTGCTTTAACCCCTTCACTGTCCCATTGGCCCAACACTGCAGTGCCAGGGGGAAACTGTGTCACAAAATCGTGTGCATCTTACTTATTTCTAGACCAATCACGAAACTTTCCAAAGAGCTAGAAAATGAATGCTCTCTCAAACCATATATGATACCTAAGGGTCGCTAGAAAATTAAACTGAAAAGATAAGGAAGAGAAATCTAAAGAGTCGCCACAGGCCCGGAAATCTCTGGGCAAATGGTGGACAGCGAGAGATGACAGGCTTGGAAAATTTGGGGTTCAGACTTCCAGTGATCCATAAAGTTTTGCGTCTAGGATTGAAGGGTATTGGAACTCTTCTTCTCACTGGAGGCTGAGGGATAGGCACTACTGTAGAGTGTGGTTGGTGTTTTGATTTGGGTGCCTATTCCCTGTAGATGCTGGCAATTTTCCATCTTTTGTTGTTGTTGTTGTTTTTTAAATACAAAAGTGGCTCCTGAAGAAATTAATGTCTCACTCCTAATTTTAGTTCATTGTTTTTCATTCCGGTTTGGAAGTTTTGTTTTGACATTATTTTGTAATTAACACTTTTGAAAGGATCTTCAGAGACTGTATGAACAGAGGAAAGTGAAGACGGATTGTTGCATCTTCATGTGTGGCAGCGAACATTGAACACTATGATGGTGACAGGTGACGTTTATGAGTTGCCATTTTCTTTGTCATTTCCCTGCAGGTACGTCAGTTCATGTCAGGTATCAAGAATTACCTGGTGAAGCATGGGGAGGGTGAGCTGGAGGACCTGATCGAGAGAGAGAGGAACAAGCTCAGAGACAACGAGTTCCTTAACATTGACGCCATCATCGAGCAAGCCCTGCATGTGTGCGTGCTGAAACCACTCAAGAACCACATCTACCAACACTTTGTGGACAAGTACGAACGTTCCGGAGCTCTCGAGCAACTTTCCCGAAACATCCTGTATGCCAGGTCAAAGTCACCCCAGGACATTGGGGTCAAGGCTAGTACATAATTGTGTTGTTGTAACTGATTCATTACCAGTCAATTGTAAATAACAATAATGAATAATAATAAAGATCACTTATCTAGCGCTCATCCCTTAGTCGGCTCTGAGTGCCTTGTCAGCCTGTGGACCAGGTTGTTTAAATATTATGGGATTAGTGTGATGCCACTCAGTGCGGTTTTCGGTAGCCATTGAAGAAACCGTGAACGGCTGATGGTAACAAATCAGTTAATGTATGTCTTTAACTTTTAACACTTGAACTTTGCAAATGAGAAGCAAACATGCGAGACCACAGACCACATTGTTGTTCAGTGAAAAGTCTTGCACAAGGCTACATGACAGTTCTGAAAGCAGGAGAAGAATCGCGAGAATGGGCGAAAAAAATGACATATAAAGGTGTGACCATGCAATACTACTACGAACAGATACAAACTGATCTGCAAAAAGAATTGTTGCGTTGAAAGATAGTTAATTTTAATCCTGTGGTTGTTTCGTCAATTCAATTTGTGTTTTCTTGATGTAGGTTATTACAACACTTACAAATTTGTGATCCAGAAAATACACTCACTCAAAAGAAATTGCTTTTAGAAAAAAACCTTTCTATATTTGGCCTCAAGTAGTAAAAGAATTCGCTCAAAACAGTATGAGGGGAGGCAATATGAAAAAAAGATTTTGGGTACTATTTTTGGTACCAATTTAGTTTTTCCATTTTAGCATTAAATGCATTCTCATACCATTCATTTATTTTTCTTTCCAGTCTCATCTACACTTGCCAAGCCAAGCGGATATGGAGGTCATCAAACACTACCTTGACCTTATGCAAAGGTCATACTCTCCACTCCAAAAACTTCAGAATCTCCTCAAAGCCACCTCCACCATTTATCATTGTGTGAGTATTTTGGACTAGGACTATTCTCAAAGAGGCTTATACATTTTTTTTTAAACAAAAACAACAGAGTAACAGACTGATCATTAAGAATATTACTTTGTCCGTTTCTTTTATAAGTGTCTTTTTTGCCTAAAGTCTACTTATTGTGTTTTGTTGTTTTTTTCTTCTCAGGTTCAAGGCAAGGGTCATCATTTGCCAAGTCATGGCCCATCATCATTGGGTGCTGATGGTAAGAGAGGCATCTTTGTTCTTTGATATTGATAGCCAAGATTGTCTTGTCACATCAGCCATATCATGTGTGTGCCTGCCTGGGAATAGTGTGTAAAAGAATGAAAATGACTTTCCGGTGTTTCTTTTGTTTCTGAAACTACAAGATCTGCTCTTTAAGTTTATGACACATTTTACAGATTTCAATTGTCTCTATTGGTTATTTTTAAAGGAATTTCTGAATGTCTCAACCTGGAAAAAAACAGTAACTGAGGAAAATGACTTTGAGAGGCCATATCTCGGAATGGCAAAGTGCGCCAATCATGCACTTCTTACAGGCAGTCACACATATGATTTCAGCGTACAATTAGAATATTGAAATGTTCTTTGATTGTCCGTAATTTTTCTGAAGAAACCTTTTTTTGTCACTTGAAACGTTGTTTAAAAATGTCATTGTAATTTTCAATTGCAATCCACTTTTGGAAATGTATTGATTTTTCGCATAATCAGCTTCTTTCCTTTTTCTTTTCTTTTCCAAATTGAGAAAGGTGATTAAATAGGATTATTTATAGCATAGAAATAGTACATGCATTTTAACCCTTCACAGGATAGAATTGACACACAACTCTTTTTTTGACACTGTAGAACACCGTTCCTATTATTAGTACTGCTCTAAAAAGAAACAACTGAAATTGTGCTATGGTAGTGAATATATAAAGTGTGTCAGGCCACCTCTTTTCCAAACAAAACGTCGTCCTCTCCCATGCTCAGCTCGGTGTTCAGAGCTGATGGCCTAGGGCTGCCCGCTTCAGCTCCCTGGAGAGATACAAGGAAAGATTACGTGAACGGTTTGTTGGATGAGCCCTGGCTCTTACATATCATTTAGTTCTCTACCGTTTATTTTATGTACAGATTTTCTGCCCCTGCTCATCTACGTGATCGTGTGGTGTGGTCTGGTGTCTGCTGAGATCGAGGCGGACTTCATGTTTGGCCTGCTACAGCCTTCGCTGCTCAATGGCGAGGGAGGCTACTATCTGACCACACTGTCCAGTGCTGTGTTCGCCTTGAAAAACTTCCAGGAAACTCACCAGATGGGACCAAACCAGATGGAGGTGGGTCACAGTATTTCTTGGATAAAATGTAGTAGCATATCCAACAAAAAGTCGAATTTCTTCTAAAACAGTAGCCTTCCCTGTTAATGTTCAAAACTTTAAACAGCTCTTTTGAAAAACTAACAAATGTGGCTTACGCTAGTACATATTTAGAGGGACGGAATGTGGTCTGGTGGTCAAGTGGTCAGCACGTTGGCCTCTCGAGTCAAAGGTCTGGGGTTCGATCCCCGGCCGTGCCAATTCGATTTAGATTGGAGAGTATTATCATATCCACCACCAGGTGTACTCTTGGAAAAAGTACAGTGTCACGACTTTCTCACCTCACCCAGGTGTAAAATGGGTACCCGACTATAGACAGGGACAAATTATGTTAGTATGCTGGTATGAGCGCCGGCGCTGACCAAGGCAGCACTATGTGTATGCCTCCAAGGAGGTTGAGAAGGCTCTGGAATGCATTAGGTCTGTTTGTATTTTTACAATCATAAGAAGATTCCTTATCTTTTTAGTGTCTATTACAGTTGAAAATTTAACCCAGTGTAACGCCTTTTATTCACTTTTTATACCATATGTTTGCATACGAGCTTTTGAATCCATCGATATTTTGTATGCTAGATGCCCCGTGTGCGGGTACCGTAAACCATTCATTCATTTTAATGTGTACTCTTTTATTTGTTTACTTAGATTAGATCTAGATCTAGATATCTCTTTTGTGCAGCGCTTAAAAATAATTTGTTTACATGTGCTTACAGGGTCGTGTGCCAACCATTGCAGACATGCAGGCTTTTCTGCAGATTGCAATCCCGGACGAGCTCCACGGTCACATCACACGGAAAACTTTTCCAGTCAGGCCCAACATGAACACTAAAGATGTCTGTGAGTGAGCAATAAATCCTACAATTACAATGTATATTATGAACGTATAGAAAGATTTTAAATTTTCATAAATAAAAAGTCATGCTTTTATACATTGTATTGTAACATTTGGTGTGTGCATTTTACTATCCTCAAAGGCATTGCAGACTGAGTCACATTGCACGATTGCAAAAGTCCTCTATTATGAGGCTGCAGTTATAAATGGAAGAAGAAGAAGAAGTACTCTCTGTATATTTGTTTTATAACACTTCTTTATCTCTTGTCAGTGGAATTTGGCTTAGTGGTATGAGCTCCGCTTTTCTCTGAAGCCAACACACAGAAGCCACACAGAGCAGGGCCTACCCGACATACATGGGGAAAAGGGGGGGGGGGAGAGGCTTTGATGGGGTACATTTTTGAATTGTGCTTGGGCAGAGATCAAAAGAGGTCTATCCTTCATCGATTTCCAACTGCCAACATGCACGCAGGACCTCTGAGTTTTTCGTCCATATGCAAGGTGACAAGATGCTTGATCCCACCTATCAAGGAGGTCGGGGGGCTGTAAAGCACTCTAAGAGAGCACCAACCTTGAGCTTGCTTAGGGTGAGTTTGAACCAGCGACACCTTGGTTGACACCCATGTTGTCGGCTGAACGCTTGACCACTGAGCTAACACGCTCCCTTTCTCCCTGTAATTATTGGACTTTAGACAAAATTCACCACTTGACCCTTTGGTTTCACATGATCTCAAAGAACGTATGCAGCACATTTAAACAGATTTGACGTTTCTTACATCAAAGCTTCCATTGTGTGCAACCGTGAAGCTTGTGTTTGGCAATCTCCAGATCTACGAAATGAAGAATCTAGATCTCTTCTTCTTCTTCCAATTATGACTGCAGAGGACTTTTGCAATTGTGCAATGTGACTCAGTCTGCAATGCTTTTGAGGATACTAAAATACACACAGCAGCTTCAGATGTAGTGTATTTATTGATCAATCCATACCTTGGTCATATAGTGAAGCAATAAAGTTAAGTAAATTAAGGTGGATTATGAATTATTTCGTTGGTTTTCCTACCCAGGTGCCATGGTGGCCCACAAGTTGAAGGTGACAAACCCACAAGATTATGGACTCTTCCTCCTCACTGAGGGCACAGGTACGACATGATCTGTTTTGGTATTACTTTCAAGTTTTCATTTTGATGTGATTTTTCTTTTACAGTATCATTCTATCTTTTATACATTAATAAACTATCTCTCTCTCTCTGTATCATCAGCCAGTCCTCTTGCAGGATGTTGCCTCTTGAACCCTCCTGCGATACAACACTCTGTCTTTTGCTCTACATAATATAATATCTATATCTATATCTATATCTATCTACTGCAATTTCTGGATTTTAAGGCACATCAGTATATAAGCAGCACCACTCGCGGGGGGGGGGGGGGGCGGGGGGGGGGGGGGGGGGGGGGGGGGGGGGGGGGGGGGGGGGGGGG